>JZKD02S2222751.1:1470082-1482330 GCA_000966675.3 Picea glauca | reverse complement strand
AACCAACCCTTCCATTTCCCTTTTCTGACAATTTGAATATCCCCTTTTCCAACTACATTTAACCAATCCCTCCTTACAATCCCACCATTAGTTGTTATTTTTTGAACTATGGACCTTTTATAGCATGGTTTGGACCCCCCCAAATGTATCCCCTTTTCTAGCGAACTGCACTTAACATCACTCACCTTATTTTGTTGCTTGTGGGTCATGGATTCCCCTTGAGCCCCACATCACATCCTTAGTTTGTTGTGTTAAACCAACTCAACCACCCACACACCCTCCCTTGGTGTATGTGCACCCTTCCACCCTTCTAACCATGCACTCCAACACTTGGTTATTGCTCCACTTTATGGATTTTAATAATTCATGCCTATTAACCTTTGAGCTCTTCCACTCACTTTTGTTTGGAATAAACCTCCCTTCACATGGAATTTACACATTGGATACCACGTCATACACCCTCCACATAAAGGTGACATGTGGCATTGCCACATCACCTGACTACCGCATCAATAGTCTCGTGTGACACATTGCACCACATCACCAACCAAGTTTGATATGTGGCATCCCAAGGAACTATGACGTCAGCTTAGTAGGTACAATCAACACCCAGTGGCCACTACCACCTTAGTAGTTAGCATAGTTAACAAATACAATTAACAACAAATTAGAGTGTCACATGTCACTTCAAAACCCCCCTAAGGGGCTTCAACTTTATTTTTTGGAGGTGAATTTCAAATTGTGATAACTTCGCCATACAAGCTCAGATTTGGGTGTTGTTCTTTTAGAGTGTATTTTTAAATCCTCTTCACAATGGTACAATTTATTTCAATTTATTTTGTAGTCTAATGCAGTGAAAGTTGATTTTTTGACAGGCAAACAAGGCTCATCCTCATTTTGCATCATTCCAGGGGCATATCTTCTTCATATGGACTCCATTTTGAGTCTTTTTTATTTATAATTTGGATAATTTTTTGAAATCTATGTAGTGTTGCAGTTTATTTTAGAAAATTTTGCTTGTCGTTTTCTAATTTTCAAATTGGCTTCTCATGAGGTTTGATTAACCAACACAAATATTATTCCTGGAAATCATAGATGGAGAATCTACTCAAGAGTAAAGCAATGGATCAAATCACTCTCAGGCTAGATGCAACACCACTGGCCATGTGAAAAATGGATAAATCATAATGACGAAGCCAGAGGTCTTATTGGCAAGTCAATCTCTGAATATCTAAAATTCTATATTCAATCCCTTAACACACCACAAGAAGCATGGTTTAAATTTGAGCAACTTTTTGGAAAAATGAATTTGATCCATGCTCATCAGTTGGAAAATCAACTCATGGCTCTTGATGCTACAAAATTTCTCAAATTGAAGAATACATCATGAAATTCAAGCTCTTAAGACTTCAACTTAGTGATTGTGGAATCACTAAGACAAAATATTAGACAATCATGGATATTCTTTCTAAACTCAAACATCCTTTTGACATTTTTGTCTCTAAATTTTATTCCACTAGAGATGCATTAGGAGCAACTTAGCCTACCTTTATGTTTTTTTGTGAGCAGTTAACACATGAGCAAGACAAGCTCTTGCATATGGTGCACTTGATACAGGTTCTAAGTAAAAAGCCACATTTTCTCACAATAACAAGGGATCCAAACCCTCCAAGAAGCCAAACAACCCATGACCCCTAAGTAACCTATAGTGACAACTCCTCCAAAGTCTCAACAAGGAACTAGGTCAAAGGTGAAGAAACCACTTAGGTCTTGTTCCTTTTGTGGCAAAGAAGGGTGTCTTGATACACATTGCTAGAATAAGATGCAAGCATTGGAAGAAATCATGAAGAAGCATAATATTCAATTAGACACTTCCTCCTATTCTACTTCTTCTAAAATCATGTTATTTCTACAATGTCATTTTAACCTAATCATGAGTGTATTTTAGACTCAGGGGCCTCTCATGTTATGGCCAATATAGGGATTTTTTTCTCTAGTCTAGTTGATTGTACAACTCGACAGATTTTTATCGGTGATAGTTATCCTTTAGATGTTGTAGGAGCAAGCATAATATATCTTCTCGATGGGAAAATCATTAACATATTCTATGTTCCTAATATTTCATCTAATTTTATTTCAATTTTTCAAATTACTCATTATGGCAATGCAAAACTGTTGAATTTTCACCTCACGATGTTGTAGTCAAAGATATAAAGGATCCATCTATTGCAATAGCTTCAAGACATGTTGATAATTTTTCAAGGCTATACAAATTTGATGTCTTTGAACCCTCATCGCCTACCACTATCTTCATTGCTCACATTGGTGACTTGGAAAAATTTTTACATGAGCATTTTGGTCATTTGAACAACCACTACTTGCAATAGCTCTCGAAGCACCAAATGGTGCATGGCCTACCCCTTGTCTCATGAAATAATGGCATTTGTCGTGGTTGTGTATTGGGTAGGCATCATAGAGATCCATTTCCATTTCATCAATGGAAAGAACAAGAACCACTTGAATTGGTTCATAGTGACATAAGTGGTCCATTCACCATTCCATAATTTTCAGATGCACGATACATTCTCACTTTCATTTATGATCACACTCAACGTTGATGGGTTTACTTCATAATACTCAAAAGTGAAGTTTTCAATCATGTTGTTGCTTTCAAAGAATTGGTTGAAAAGAAATCAAGACATCTAATCAAGAGAATTTGCACTGATAATGGCAAAGAATATGTTAATAAACACTTTATCAAATTTAACTCTAAAAATGAAATTCAAATGCAACATACAATTCTTTACACTCCACAACAAAATGGAGTAGTTAAATGTAAGAATCGAACATTTACAGAAATTGTTAATTGCATTGTTCAATCAAAAAACTTAGCACCACAGTTTTGGGAAGAATCAATCAATTGTGCTAATTACATCTTGAACCATACTCCTACAAAAGATGTAATGAATGTAATTGCAGAAGAAGATTGGTCTAAGATCAAGCTTGACGTAAGTCATTTTTTTTAATTTTTTTAATGTCCAACTAATGACCACAAAAGTAGGTCAAAGGGACTATTGAGTACAATGATATCATTACAAACAAGGAGTACCAAAAGGTCTCCTATAAAATGCAAGATGTAGAAAGTAAAGTAAAGTAAGGTAGAGTATAGAGTGAGATCTAAGCTGAGTCATGAACAACCCTCAACCCCAAGCCTAGAAACACACTCTAAAGTGGAGATGTACAACAAGAGAAGATACAATAACAAGAAGAGACAAAAGTAATGAGATAGGTATGTCATGGAATAGACCCATCTATCCCACCATCCAAGTCCAAATGAAGGAAGTTGATTATAGTGTGATGTTCAGAGGGAGAACTAGTGGGATGCCAGGATCATCTGTTACGTTGTTGTCTGGAAGAGGTAGTTCACCACTAAGGCCTAGGGGATCTCATTCGTCTCCTGGGGAGAGATCTGATTTGGTCATGTCAATAAAATTTTGTGGATGGGGGGAAGGTCCCACGGGTCCACACTAATCTGCAATCCGGAGTTGTGCTGATAATGGTTTGTCTCTTAGTGCCCCTTCCTGAGGGTAACATTTTAAATTGTTTGGTTATGAAACATGGGTTCATATTCCTAATGAAAAGAATAGGGCAATGCAAACTAAAGGTGAGAAATGTATATTTTTTGGCAATGTTGAAGATGTAAAATCTTATTCGCTCTTTGTACCTCACTCTTTAGAGGTTATATTTTGAAGAGATGTTTGATTTGATGAACTCTCCTTGGCCTACATGCCTAGATATTCTACTTTGACACTTCTCTCTTCTTCTTCTACTTCTCCAGGACTTGTATCTTCTTTGAATTTCTTCTTCAGATGATGAACATGAACTAGAGCCTCCAACTCCTCCTCCTATAGTTTAGTCGATTGATCCTACACTTTCCATTTCTCTTCCTACAATTTAGTTTGCAAATCCTACACCTCCAGCTACTCCACTTCTAAAATGGGTCCAAAAAACAAGGGAAGTTGTTGGTACTTCAGTTGGTGATCCAATCGATCCTCATAGGACATGATCTTAGTTATATATATTTGGTTCAACTCTTATGGTGCAACACATTGAGACAAAATATCCTTAGACTGATAAAGAAGAAACTGGTCTACCTAAATGGGAAGAAACTATGCAAGAAAAAATGAACTTCTTATTGAAAAATGACACTTGGGATCTGTTTCTCTTCATGAAGGCCGCAAGACTTTTCATTGCAAGTGGGTCTACAAAACCAAGTTTTCAATAGAGAGAAGCATGGATAAGTTTAAATCCCAATGTGTTGCCAACATTTTCTCACATGTTGAAGCTATTGCTTACTTGAAAACTTTTGCCCCTATTGCAAAGATGGATCCAATCCGACTTGTTCTTTCACTTGTTGGTTCTCAAGGTTGTGAAGTATACATTAGATGGATATTAAAATTTCCTTTATACATGGGAACTTGAATGAATAAATATTCATGGAACAGGCTCCAGGTTTTGTTCAGGATGACTCCTCCCTTATTTGCTATCTCAAGAAGTCACTTTATGGTCTAAAGCAAGATCCCTAAGCTTTGTATGAAAATATGGACATTTTTCTTCTTGTTTTTGGTTTCTCTAGGTGTTAATCTAGTCCCAATGTCTACACTAAACATGTAAATGGTGACCTCCTCATACTTTTTATATATGTTGATGACCAATTTATCAATAAGAATAATCATCATAAAATCAACCATGTGAACTCTAGCCTTGTGAGCTAGTGTGAGATGTATGACTTAGGTCTCCTTCATCATGAGCTAGTGTGAGATGTATAACTTAGGTCTCCTTCATTGTTTCCTTGGTATTCAAATCCAACAACCCAACAAGGGAATATTTTTCTCTCATCCTAAGTATGCTCTTCACCTTCTTCATCAGTTTCACATGGAAGATTGCAAGTCTTCCCTTGCTCCTTATCAGTCAAGTGTCAAACTTTGTACTAAGTGTTCAACTCCTCAAATTGATCCTACTTTAGGAAGTCTTTGGTACTTGACCCATACCCAACTAGACCTCTCCTTTGTTGTTGATTTAGTCTCCCGCTTCATGCAATATTTTCATGAGAGTAATTAGAAGGAAACAAATTATATCCTTTGCTACATCAAGGGTACTTATCTATTTGGCATTAAGTATACCTCATGGGGTTCCTTTTATTTATTGGGATTTATAGATTCAAATTTGGAAAGAAATGTTGATGGTAAAAAGTCTACTTCTGGTTATATGTTCAACCTTGTTTTGGGTCCTATCACTTTGTCCAACAAAAAGAAACAATGCAATTTCTCTTTCTTCTATAGAGGCAAGGTACCAAGGGACTGTCAATGTTGATCGAGATGTTTTGGGGATTAGAAAATTTCTCACAGAGTTTGGTTTTTCTCAAGATCAACCTACAATTATTTTGTGCAATGGTCAGAGTGTGATGCACATTGCATGAAATCCAATTGAGCACCGATGTACCAAATACATTGAGTTCCATATGCACTATATGTGACAACTCCATGATCAAGTTCTTGACCTGCAATTTTGTCGTTCATAAGAAGAAGTTGTATATATTTTCATGAAGCCACTCATTGAAACCAAGTTCCTTCTCTTCAATCCTTTCTAGGAGTGAAGGAAGTTGTATTTACATGAGGATAGTATCTACATCCTCCTTCCTTCCCCTCAACTCCAAGTCAATATTATGGGGGAATGTTGGTTATTTAATTAATTGTGCACATGGAAATAAATTAATTATGCACAAGAAATAACTTGTAATTATCCATTGCATGGATAGATCCCAAATTTAAGTAATATTAACTTGGAGAATCTTTTGATTATTGGATTAGTGAACTCAAAATTAAAAAGGAGTTTGCATGTAGTTTGCATGTAAGCATATGCTCTATAAATAAAGGACCTAGGTCCCCATTGTACTGGAAGAGAATTGAGAGAAATAATTGAGGCACTACCCATTTGATCCATGGATGTTTCCCTTTTGAGGGTTTTACCATGTATATCTTGTGTCAATTTGTGTGTTTGTTGTTTTTCTAAGATCCTGTGGCCATGTGTATTTTATCACATTTGGATACTGGCTTGTCAAAAATATAGTGGATTTGTATCCAAATCCTCATAACTTAGGTTGTATGAGAAAGTAATTGCTAAATTCAGAAATAATGAGGGTTGGTCAAATGAAGTTAGCTATAATATAGGTGTTAAACAAGGTTTTCCTTAGTCCCTTACCCTTCTGGGTATTTATATTGACAAGATAGAAGCACATTTGGAAGAAACAGGTTGTGTTGGCACTACTTTGGCTAATATAGTCATCATCCTTCTTCTTTATGATAACAATATTGTTCTTTTCGAGAGGTGCCTCTCTGACCTTGATAAACAATTCAGAATTCTCAAAGATTTATGTTCTAGCTTTGGTATGTCAGTAAACACTAATAAGACAAAGGTTGTAATTATCAAATCCAAGAACACCAGTTATTCTAATTTTGTGTATGACAATAACAACATCTAGGAGGTTAATTTTTACAAGTATCTTGGTGTTAACTTTCATATCACGCTCAAATATAACTATATTGTTGATAAAAGGATTAATGGAGAATGAAAAGCCTATTTTGGTCTTGAGAACAACTATAAAGAAGCATATTTTGTCTTCTGAGAAAAAAGAAAGTCATATTTGACACACTTACTCCATTTATCTTATATGGATGTGAAGTTTGGGGTTGCAATATTTCTAGAGAAACTTGGAGGAAAATCGAGCTAAACTAGAAGTGCTTATAATCTATAATTTTAAAATTAAAGTAATATACTCTATCCAATCCTCCTCTTGGAGGTTTGGCTACCACCCATTAAGAGCAAGGCTATGATTAGGTACTTAATGTACAAGCACAAGATAATTGACATGATAGAATTTCTTAAAAATCCAATTAAAGTCACATGAACCTTAAGAGAGGGTGGCATAAAGATGTTGATTCTTGGTTAAACCATTGGAGAATAGATAGGGAGATAACTCTACAAAATATTAATACCATTAAAACAACTATTACAACTAAATTTAAAGAGAAATTATGGTGCAACAAAGAGATGGAGAATAAGAGAAATTTAAAGTACTATAAAGAGATCATTAACCCCAACTTAGAAGATCAAAAGCATATTTCTACCATAGCTGGCTTAAAGAAGAAAATTAGCATTGCTAAAATAAGAACAAAATCTCACGACTGTCATAGTGAAACCAGGCACTGGATAAAACCTAAAACACCATGGGTGCTGATTTTTTTTAGCTTCGAGAGGTATTCCCATAAGAGGCCAAGGTGTCATACATGTGGGAATATTTGTTGTCACCAGATTAGCCTTTTGTTTCAGTGAAATCAGCCTTGGGATGAGGCTAGGGCTTCATGGGTTTGGTGATGGGGTTTGTGGGCTTGTCTTGGGGCTTCACACCCACAAAGAAATCCTAATTTGATGTTGACTTGTGGATGGGATTCTATGTTGACCCCTAGGACTTGTATATAAAGGAAAGAGGTCATTGTGACATTTGCACATTGTTGAAGGATGGAGTTAGAATAAGTGAGTCTACACTTGTGCTAGGAGGCTTGGTGATTTCAGCAAAGGGAAAAGTTTGCAAGGTGGTGAATCTGGCCCAAGAGAAAGGAAATTGTAGAGATTGAAGTGTACGGAAGTGTTCGTACAAGTTTTCTATACCTATACGCGGTTTGCAGTGGGATAAAGAGCGTCTATACGTGGTTGGAAAGAGGGTGAATCACATATGTACGTGGTTTGACAGTAAGGTGAATCGTGTATCAACATTCAAGAAGGAGTAGGTCCGTACAGGCTGACACTGACAAGTGAAGTCAGCAGGCCATACAGGTGATCTGCAACAGATTTGTGGGAAGAGGATATTTCCAGGATATTTGTTGATGTTTGATTTTATTATTTGTATGGTTATTGGAGGACATGGTTGTCCTCGTATTTGGTGATATTGTATTGGTTGAGAGGACTAGTTTTGTCCTCAGTTTTGGTGATTTTCAGAGGATCGGTTTTGTCCTCAGGTTTAGAGAATTGGATAAATTTACAGAACAAAAAAATTGTGTATCTTGTGTATTGATGATTCATCTATGATCTTTGTGTTTCTGCTGCATATATTTTCAGTCAATAATTTTCAGTGTAAAATTGTTCAGTGATAACAACTAGGATTTTACTGTTAAGTTCACTAGGAAGAAATTTTTAGATCTGAAAATTAGTCACATAGAGTTGCATGTAAAAATTGACATGGTATCAGAGCTTGGGATATGAAGAGAAGGGTATCATCTTTGAGACACATAGTTGTGACAGGTGCTTGCAGATTTCTGTTTCTGTTCAGGAAGGTCACAGGTGATAGCTCTGAGAGGGAGATACAATGTTATTGCAGGTGGCAGCAAGTTAGATGTGTTTACATATGCCAACCAATTTCCCACAATTTTTGTGGATTGTAGTAGATTTAGTGACTCCTTTAAATCTGTTTTTTTGTTGAAACAAATCACCAAAATTTTGGATCCACATTAATGTAATCAATTCTATGTAATTGTTTGAGAGCTGCTATAAATCCATGTATGCCCATAGAGGCTTGGGAGGTTGAGTGTGTGTAAACCTGGTCTGGTTGATGTAATATCTCCCTTGAATGATAAATAAACCAAATATCATTGTCTCGTGGATGTTTTCCTATATAGGGTTTTGCCACATAAAATTGTTGTGTTAAACTTGTGTGATTGCATCTTGTTCAATATTTGCAATTAAATAAATCTATTTTTTTTTTTTTTATGTTTTCGTTGCTCAACAAGTGGTATTAGAGCAGGTGCAGTAGGTGAGCCAGGAGAGTCGAGCAGATATTCGTGAGTTGAAGAACCTTTGGGAGAGATTTATCTTGTGAATTCGAGGGGCATCATTTTTTGCCTGAATGCTCCCTGAGGAGTGTTGAAGGAGCATCCCCCGCTCCCTGACTTGAGAAACTATATTTTCCGCATCCAAATGCTCCTAGTGCAAGACCTAGGAAGTGTCACAAAAGGGACGTGCCCTGTACACAAAGAAAGGAGCATCTCAATTTGGAAAGACACGATCTTTTCATGGGGAGAGGGGCATCCAAACGCATGGCTATCAACTAGGGGGGAGCATCCTCCAATCAACGCACGAGGCATAAGGTTTAAAAAACCTCCTTTTCATTTTGCACGAGGGAGTGATGTAAAGGATATCCTCTTTATTATGCACATGAAAATCGACTTCATAAAGTGGAGGATGTTTTAATATTATTTGTAAAAGGTGGATCGTTTAAAAAAAAAAAGGTTTTAATTTTTTGAAAAACCTTTTAACTTATATTTTTTGGGTTCAATATTAACCTATAAGATTATTCCTCCATTTTTAAAGCTCAGTTTATTAGAAATGGTGTTGGGATATTTGTGTTAATGGAAAAGGTGCAGAGTTCGAAATTTGAGATCAAGAAATTCAATGGAAAGAACAATTTCGAATTGCAGAAGGTCAAGATGTGGGATCTACTAGTGCAACAAGGGTGGTAAAAGGAGTTGGAGGGCAGGACAAAGAAACCAACAACCATGACAAATGAGGAATGGGAATATTTGGAGGCAAAAGAACTAAGTACCATTCGTCTATGTCCGACAAATGATTTTTTGTTTAATATTGTAGGAGAGGATACAACAGTAGGCTTATGGAGCAAGATGGAAAATGTGTATATGACGAAGTCCTTGATGAGCAAAATATTCCTGAAGAAAAAATTATACAATTTGAGAATGAAAGAAGGTATGAGAGTTGTTGACCATTTAGATACATTTAATACCCTTATAGTTCAATTGACTAGTATGGAAGTTAAACTCGAAGATGAAGATAACACTATTACACTATTGTGTTTGTTGCCTGAGTCTTGGGATAGTTTAGTCACCTCTATTAGATTTAGATCAATAGATGTTTTAGATTATGACTCTATTGTGGGAGCTTTGTTGGATGAGGAGATGAGGAGAAAATCTAGTTAAGAAACCTCAACTTCAGAGGCAATGGTGATCATAGGTCGTCGCAAAGAGAAGAATCAAAGAAGTTCTTCATGATCTAAGTCAAGAGGTATCTCAAGAAAGATTGTTGGAAAATAAAAAAATATGAGGAAAACTCTACGAAAGAAGAAAATTTGGCTACAACCAATTCAAGTATGAATGATGAAGTTTTATCTGTTCCTAGTAGCTTACAATATCAGGAAGAATGGAAATTAGATTCAAGTGCCTCCCATCACATGTGCTCACATAGAAACTAGTTCATTTCTTATCAATCTGTTGATGAGGGTGTAGTGTTTATGGGAAATGGTATTCATTGTAAAACTATTGGGATTGGCAGTATTAGAAACGAGATGTTCTATGGTATTGTTAGAGAATTAACGGATGTTAGATATGTACCTAAGCTTAAGTTAAATTTGATTTCATTAGGGGTTTTGGATTTTGGTGGGTATAAGTATACAGGTCAAGGTGGAGCACTCAAAGTGTTGAAAGTCAGTTTAGTAGTGATGAAGGAAATAAAGGTTGATAAAATTTATATGTTGGAAGGAAGTACTGAAGTGGCATTTGAAGTAACATATGTATCTTCTTGTTTATGGCAGAAGAAACAAGGTCATATAAGCAAGAAATAATTGCAGGTACTGATAAGTTGTAAATCACTTCTAGACTTATAATCTTTGTTTTTGAATTCCTGCTTGTTTTATATCTCTACTAGTTATGATGATGGTGTAAAGGGATGTAATGTGTGGGATCATACTTCCCACAAGATCGTTATTAGAAAAGATATAGTCTATATTGAACAACCAGAAGGGTTAGCTGAAAATCACAACGATATATTTTTTTGCATGCTCGAGGATTCATTGTATGGTCTAATGGTACCCAAGCAACTGTACAAGAGGTTCCAATCCTTCACAATGAACCAAAATTTTTCAAGGGGTGAGTATGGCTATACTGTTAATAGCACATTCACTATCCTGATGTTATTTACTGATGATATGATCATTGCAAGTTGAAGCATGGTTGAGATCAGTGAGATAAAGGCTCAGTTGGACATGACATTTTAGATGAAGGATCAAGGAGTACCAAAACAAATTTTGAGCACAAAAGTACACAGAGACGGTATACATCGTAAGTTGTGGTTATCACAACAGAAATCAATATTGATGAAGTTCAGTATGAATATTGTGGAACTTGTTAATATCCATGTTTCTTTCCAATATAAGTTTTCTTCAAGTTTTGGTTCAGGTAAGTCTTCATCAGGCCGAAGAGTTGTAGATTGTCGAGG
Source organism: Picea glauca (assembly GCA_000966675.3). NCBI lineage: Eukaryota > Viridiplantae > Streptophyta > Pinopsida > Pinales > Pinaceae > Picea > Picea glauca. Next base: position 1,470,993 of record JZKD02S2222751.1, on the reverse strand, counting down.
TATGACGATGTATGAGGCATTTGACCCAAGAGGATGAGGAAACTTGCAGAAATGAGTTGCGGTGGTTTGGAGTGGACTAGGCTGAGTGTCCATCTGCAGCTTGAGATTGTTCAGAGAGAGGAAATAGGATCAGTTGCAGCATGTGCATAGACACTAAGAGGTCTTCCCAGGTCTTGGGAACCATTTATGCAGGGGATCTATGCACAAGAGACGTTGCCAGGGTTTGACAGACCATGGACTAATTCTATCCAGGAGGAGACTCAGTTAGATTCCAGGGATGACTTGGATGATGGACTTGGGCAGACATTCATTGGATGGTCGTAACTGAGGTAAGAAATATGCTTTCCTTGAGAGGAGTGCATGGTTCTTATGTAGTGGGATCCATCGACACATGATAGGGGAACATGATTTGTTTGTGAGATTCATAATGTCTGACTCAGGTATTTACAAGGATATTAGTAAGAGAACTAGGCATGTAGTACAGGGATCTGGAGCAGTGATATTCTGGATGGAGTCAGGGGGTGTGTTTCAAGTGGAAAATGTGTTATGGGTGTCGGGAGTGTGTTGTTAGCCTCAGGGATTGAGGAGTAGGGATATGTAGTGTTGTTCCAAGATGGAAAAGTATTGTTTGTTCCCAGATGATCTAGCTTTAGATCAGCGGTGGTTCTTGGATTTAGAAAGGGAAACCTATATAGGCTACGGGGCCATCCTATGCGTGTTATGTCCAATAGTGGAAGAGAGACAAATGAGGAGGAGCAGGTGGCTCCACTAGTGGTGAAGAAGGTGAGACCACCTGTTGAAATGGACACTTGACACTGAGAGGGGGGGATGAATCAGTGTCACAAAACTTTGGACAATTTTCCACTTTTCATAAATTAACTGAACAACATATATTTATTTCATTTTCTCAA
>JZKD02S2222751.1:1417154-1457831 GCA_000966675.3 Picea glauca | reverse complement strand
GAACTGTTTTCATTTAATGACAGATCCATGCTTTTAGGATTTGTTCAACTGTTTGTAAAGGCTATAAAATGCCTGTTTTGAGATCAAACAAGGGTTCGATTTTGGATGCTATTATGCTGATACTGTAACACAAGACTTATTCTTATTATACTAAAGATTTCAAGCTTCCTTCAGTTGTGCTGTCAGATCTCTCTCTTGTCTCTGATATCTTGTGAGTGAGTGTTCTTTGTTGATGCTTATTTAATCTGTATATGAYTKTCRTCTCATATGTTGATTGATTAAGTTGATTATCATAAGATATTTCTTAGTTATTAAGCCCATTATACTTGTTGGTATGAAGTGTGATCTGGTTCAATAGTTGTCCTCTTACCTTTTGATCAAACCCCGTCTGACTGCATTGCTAGAAGGCCTTGAGAGATTTTGTATTCCTAGACAGTCCTAAGAACACAGTCCAACCTCTAGTTATTCACCTTGATCCACAGTCCATTTCAATTATTAAGAAAATTGCTTCAAAAGAGTTAGTTACCAGGCATCTCTGACTTACAGCCTAGGAGAGTTTCCTGGAGTGATAATAGAATGAATACATAAGATCAATGTTTGAATATCTTCAACTTCAAGCAACTATGAGAGACCTAGCTCTTTGTTACAAGACCCAACATGTAGTTCTCAAATCCAACTGAGAAATGAGGAATCCAATCCTCATAACAAGTCCCAGCTTGTTGATCTCAAATCCAACTGAAATGTGAGGAATCCAATCCTCATACAAGACCCAGCTTGTAAACAGGCACAAACCTGATAGAATGAACCTTCATTCAATCCATTATATATAAATATATATACTTCAACAAATTCAGCTACACCTTCTTCTCACCATTCTTTCTTGTTTATATAGTCTTCCAACTGGTGTGAATTTGAAACATTCTGTCTTTTGATATTTGAACCATTGTACCTTTTCATTTAAATGATAATATTAAACTTTAAACAATATCATTTTTCCTTTTATCCTTTATTCATAATGCTCATGATTTAACTCTCTTAATCATGATTGTGTGTCAATTCGTTTGTCTTCATGAGTTGATCACATACATGGATCAACTCATTATATTGTACTCATGCTTCTGTCGTGTTTTCATTTCACCAGCAAATCATATTTGATTTTTTATCGATTCTCTGTATTTTCTCTAGTGTTAATTCTACGTCGAATTAAATATGTATGAGGTGCTTCCTTCAAACCATTTTCATATGACCATAGGCACAAAACCACGGGCTTATTGATTTAAGTTCCGCCTCTTCTTTTTCCCTTTGTTTCTTTATTCCATACGACCGCAGGTGGTGACCAGGCACTAAGATAAATAAGTGCTTGATCACTTTTCAAGATTGACGGTCATGTTTTAATCGCACGATGATATGGATGACTATCGTTACTTTAGGACTTCGTCCTTCACGAATTCCAACCTCTTTACAAATCTCTCGAATAAAATACGCGTGTCCATAATCTTCAATGTTTGAGAACGTTCACCGAAGTAGATCAATGGTTAGCATCACTTCATGGTTTACTCCTATTCTATCCTTCCACTGTACTTGATCAATAGTCGATAATGCTCCTGAATTAGATCAACGATTAGCGTTAACTTCGTCCTTCAGCACTTCAGGCGATTTCCCCTTCACATTCCTTCAATATTTCGGAGTTCATTTTTCCAAAGTAAATCAGACGGTTGGATTTTATTTGCACAATGAATGGTTCTCGTTCATTTCAGAACTTCGGGACTTTGGGTATTTTTTGGTGGTGAAACTCCCGAAGTACAAACTCCTGGAGTGATGTAACTTGCTGACGTCACTTGTTGACGTGGCACTAACTGAGTGGCTGCCACATGTCACTTAGATTCGTGACTTATGCATCCCTGAAATGCCAACTACACTTTGACACTTGTCATCATTTGATTGCACCACGTGTCCTTGCTGACCTGGATCTCCTCATGTGGCACATGTTCTTCTCCTGAATCTAATGGTTGTCCTAACTCCCGAAATGTATCTCATATCGATGACTGAGAGTGACTTCGAAACTTCAAACTTCGGGTGAAATCATATGTTCTGAATCCTTTTTCGCCGAAGTGGTCAGCATCGAAGTTGACCAATATTATGATCCAACGAACATCATGTATTGTCCAGATTTGATGGTCCTCATTTAACCTGAAAAGATTAACTTGATCCAATGGCTATCGGGAATTCGGGTATTCGGGATCTTAGGCCTTTTGCCTTGCTTATCCTATCCTTCTTCTTTCCTTGATCCAATGGTCGGTATATTTCCCTAAGTGTTCCTTAGATTAGATGAATTTCGTCTACTTCAGGACACTTTGTGGCTTACCCTGTCCTTCCACTAAACTTGATCCAACGGTCGGTATACTTCCTGTTAGCGCCGCCATTTTTATTTCCATTTAGAGTCGGTTTTAAGTCACATTGTGACCCATGCATCCGAACATGTGAAGTCACGTACGTAACACCATGAGGTTGAAGTCAGCAAGTGGCCGGTTGGCCCTTGGAACTGGGAAGGGATGTCAAAGTTGAAACTTGTATAAGAGGTACAGGTATGTCCTTTCTAAGAAATTCGAATCCTATTAAGAAAATAGTATCTACGTGCCCTAGTTTGAGTCAAGTGGTTAATGGAGGTCACATTGGCAAGTACAATAGTTATTATCAGTTCATCATGAAAGCCGAGGGAATAAAAAATCGGGGTGTTCGTATCATGCATGCCTAGCAAGCCTTATCACATGTATCCTACACGCGGGGATTTGCCATGGAAAACCTGCAACTCGACTTGGAACATCTCATCGCCATGAATTCACTGTCCTCCAGCATGATTTCCTCTCCAGTCCGACTCATTATAAATCTCGGATGCTCGGCATTCTCGCCAGTCGTAGAACTAGGCCCAAACTCTGTTTCCAATTTCCCTCGCCAGTGCAGTTTGTTCAAAACTTTCCCCCTGTGCATTTGTTGGATATACTACGCACAAATTACACATTGGTCGCACCATGGAGACCTCTCAGAGAGCAAGGAAAGGTGCATGGAGCAGCAGAACTGCAAGGTCTGAGCCCCAAAAAGACTGGGATTTGTTCTCACCTGCGGTAGGCATTCCCAAAGACATGAAAGGAACTATTATTTTACCTACAGAGAACACCAAATCAAACCACGTGGAATCTGAGGTAGAGGGATTCACATAGGAAGGGAAGATAGTAGGAGCCCCCTCTCCCTAACAAAAAATGCCTCGGAGGAGGGGCAGGCCGAGGAAGAACAAAGAGACCATGGAAGATCGAGTTGCAGAAGAGTTGTGTGTCAAATTGGTAGTTGAAGAACTACTCATGCGCGCCATCCGACTAGAACATGCTGGGGGATCGAGCCACAAAAACAGGAGAAGAACAAGGAAAGAGGATATCACAGGAGAAAATGATCAAGAGCCATCTCAGCAACTGAAGCAAGAAAAGTTGGCTATCGCTGAACTCTATCAGGAAAACATGGAATTAAGGCGGCAGCTAGCGACAAAGACCACGAAAGCATCAACGACACAGGGTCACGAAGGGAACGTGACATGGTTGAAAAGGAAGCTCAGAGAGGCGCAAGAAACTCTTGTATAGCTGCGAGAGGCACAAAGATTAGTGGAATAAAGGCATATGGATCACCCTAGAGAATGCGAAGCAGCTGAGAAAGAAGCACGCGTGGCTCTCACCAACGTGCAGAAAAAGCAAGTTTAGCAGGTGTTCATTTCTACATCTGAAGAACATGAGATAAATCTTGGAAGTTTTGAAGGATAGGTTCCCCAAATCACTCTACCATTTTGATAATTGTTGTGACAATCAAACAACTTCTTGATGCACACATTTCTTCGGCAAATGAGCACGCAACAGAAATCGAAGTCGTTATAGTAGACAAAAAGCTCCTGGCAGACACTTGTTCACTGGGACAGCCGATCAAAGGGATACATTGACACATCTTTTCTCCATATCAAAACCTAACCGATGATTAGATCCCCATGGCGAACTTGCAAATGGTCATGAGTAAATAGACGTGATTATTGTTTATTTTTGGAAAGCACCATGCGAAGAATCTCTGGCGCATGCTACTCAATTTTCCTAGTTTTAGGGTTAACAATTAGGAGGTAGGGTAGCCCAAGCGGCGCCCTCGTTTATATATTTCATCTTTTCGATGTAAGCCAGGTTGGTTGGAAAATTTGGTAGACAACAGCTATTGTATGTAATCTGAGTTTTTGAACGAAATTTAATTCAAAGGTCCTACAATTTGATGAAAATATTCTAGTTGTAATAGTTGGATGTATTGTGCTTTCTTTCTCTGCGTATGTGCTTCCTATTATCTTCATTTCATATCTTTTTCTATCTATTTCAGAACAAATTTTCGAACTTGTGTATTCATTGTACAGTGCCCCTTGTTCGCGCCACTTAGACAAAATGTTTTCCTCTAAAGCTAACTCTTAATTTGCTTGCAGCGGCGCTCTAAGTTACTTCCTGTAATTTCTCCCACCACACATTACGGTTTTACACTAAAGACTGTTGCTCGCCTAGCCTTATCCTCTCAAGTCCAGTCACTGAGTCATTTGTGTCTGTCATTTCCTCAAAATGAATCCATATCCCAAGTCTTACTTTCTTGCGCCAATGTAACCAGAATCCATTATATCAAAGGTGTTAAATCTAGCCATTGTTTCCAAAGTCATATCTTGCGTGGAGACCGCGCCATTTTCGAGAGAGCCCTCTCCATATATGAAAGGCTAGTTTTGGGTCTCAAAGTTGGTTGAAAAATTTACCTTCATCATCTTTTTATCAGTCGAACAGATTTATGGAGTGTTGACATTCTGGCATCGTTGTCGGGGATGAAGTTGAACATATTTTCCCTGGGAGAACAACAAACGTTGCAGTTTGACCCCTGAGGGTAACAGAGGGAAAAACATCCATACCGACTGAACTTCTTACCCTGGAGACTCCAGTCCAAATAGACCAGTAGTTCCAAGTATCATAGTTCAGGAAACCTAGCTCCAAAGACGATTTACACCAGAGCGAATCCTGACCCAAACCCCTCCAAGCCTATGTACGACCCCGAGAAGATTCTACGCAAGACTAGAGAGAAAGCGTTGGACCCGTTCTACTACTTAGACAAAATCCTGTCCTTTCCCAAAGACAGTGCGCAGAGCATTGATGACCTTGATTTTGACGCTTTCTTCGAGCAAACTATGTTTAGGTCGAACTCAGAAACCAGTTTGGACGAGACTGTTTTGACCCGAAACAATTCCAAGCCCTAATATCAAGTAATATCCCTTAGAATCTGAACCCCCCTAGGGATATGGCCACCAGATTCTCCCCCCTCATCCTGCCATCTTAATTGCATGACCTGCCTCAAAATTATAGTCAGAGAATCAGGCTCTATGATGCTGAGGGAAATGTTTCCACTCAAAGGCACCTAGATTGGTTTAATGATTTCATCGACCTGGAGGTGGACTACGCAGATGCAAAAATGAGGCTATTTGCACAAATCCTTTCGAGAGATGTAATAAAATGGTTCAAAGCCCTCCTGTCCACAAGAATTCAGGACTTTCCTGCATTCAAGACGTCGTTCCTAGATAAATGGGGAGACAAGAAAAACCCTTTGCAGTTGGTGACACAATACAATAACATGAAGAAAGCACCGAAAGAGACAGTGCAGGAATTTTCAGCCTGTTTTTTGAAGGTGTGCAACTCAATCCCTATAGAATTCAAGCCGCCCCCCAGTGCGTCGTAGTTGCGGTACGATGATTCCTTCGACAATGATTTAGCCATGTTGTTAAGAGAAAGAAGATCAACAAATCTAGATGCTATAATGAGTAATGTTGTCGACGTCGAAGTAAACATGATGGCATCGAGGAAAATAAAACTAAGGTTCAACCGAGGTGACAAGAGACCCCAGTGGGATGCACATCCATCGACGTCATGGTCCTCAGATGACAAATTCAACATAATGATGAAGGCCATGGATAAGTTGATGGAGAGAATGTCCATGGGAAACAGACCCGTTGTCCGAGAACAGAACGACCCATAGCCCAAGAATCAAATCCTCAGAAGGGGTCAAATCCCTCAAATCATTTAGAGGGAACAGAGGGAGAAAAAGGATCAAGGTGACTAGCAGATGAGACCTCCATTCCATAACAATTACATGGATGAAGATTTAGACCAGACGTTCGACGATCAGATGCACTGTTGCGATGACAAAAACTCGTGCGTGTTCTTGACGAAGAGAGAGCATGACCGGTATATGAGTAAAAAAAACGACTTCATGTTAGAGATGGATGATGGTATGCTACTTGAAATAGATGATGCACCATCTTGGGAGACATAAGAGTTCAGGAAAGTCTATCAAAACGCCATGATGCAGTTCCAAAAGAAGTACAACCTCTGGAGCAAGGAAATGCCTACCAAATCGCAACAAACTAACCCCACAAAGAAGCTTCTGATGGACACCCCTTCCATGAGCTAACCAAAGTCAGATAATGTGAACAAGGACATGACAGAGAAGGCTAAGTCGAAAGAGGAGGTCCCCAAGAAAGCCCCGGATACAGGCTGGGAGGCGAGCGGAAAAGAGGTAGAAAAAACTTGTCCCCCTTTCAATTTTGAACACGAGATGGCCAAGATCAAAATATTTGTCCCGTTCAATGAACTTATTATAAAGGGAGAGTATCGGGAAAAAATTATTTAAATGTTGAAAATGGGGGGGACCCCTGATACTCTGAATATTCAAGATGATCACCCCACCATCCTTTTTGTTCTACACGTTGAAGAGACAAGCAATACCGAAGATGTCCCTCCTTTCTATGTCAGTCTAAAGATCCATGACATGACCCTGCATAACTCCATGATGGATTTTGGCGCATCGTACAATCTCATTCCAAAGGTGATCATGGATGAACTAGGTTTGGATTTCACCAAGCCATGCAAAGACTGTTTCTCCTTTGATTCGAGGAAAGTCAAGTGTTTAGGCCTTATTAAAGATCTAGTGGTATCATTGGCTCAAATCCCTACTAAGAACATGGTCATGGATGTGGTCTTCGCAAACATACCCCTGAAATTAAACATGTTTCTCTCAAGATCATGGGCTGAGAAGTTGAAAGGCACATTGCAGATGGATATGACGTACGCCACTATCCCTGTTTTTGTCTATGATAGAAGGTTGTATAGAGAAGTGTTGCTAAAATACATGGTGAGCAGCAAGACGCAACCACACAATCATCTTATATACGCCATCGACGCTGAGGTGGGTTCTTCTATATTCTACAATGACCTGAGTTTCGAAGAGGAAGAACCGACAGCCATTGTAACAGCTGACGAGAAGACCGCACGAGAAACAACAGAATGCGTCGACCTGAAAGACCATGCAGGAAGTAGTGTGTGGAACATGAGTTTTGACGGTGCAATCAATAGAGAAGGAGTTGGGTCCAGAGTATGGGTGATTCCCCCTGAAGTGGGTAAAAAGTTGTGCTTATACAAGATCGTGTTCAAATGCACTAACAACATGGCCGAGTATGAAGCACTCATCTTGGGCTTACAAGTTCTGAAAGAATTGGGCGCATAGAAGATAGAAGTGCGTGGAGATTCCAATATGATCATAAATCAGGTAAAGGGTGTATATCATACCAAACATCCCAGGCTGAGAGCGTACAGAAATTTGGCTCTGGACCTCCTCGAAGGATTTTCAGAGTATGACCTATCTGCTATCCCCAGATAGAAAAATCAAGTCGCCGATGCGTTAGCCATCTCAGCCTCAGTTTTTAAGATCCCCTTCCTCCCAAACAAAAGATATGAAATCGAGGTCAAGTACAGGCCGACAGTGCCTGATAATATCAAACATTGGCAAGTGTTTGATGATGACAAGCAGGTGGGAAGATTTCTCCTTATGAGCGACAAGTTCACTAATACAAACATTGACGAGGAATTCCATGGCGATGAGGATGAGAGCGCGGATGCACGCAGTAACGAAGACCGTTTCCAAAACCAAATCGCGGGAAGGGACATAATACAGTTGAAAAATAATATTATTCCGAAGGGGTTGGTGTTGTTGGAAAAGCTATATGACGAAAATGATGTGGCTAAGAACCCCAAGATCACTGCAAGCAAAGAAGACGTGGAAGACTGCAACATCGGGACTAAGGAGAACCCGAAGATGGTAAAATTATCAAAGACACTCAGTCCAGAGGTTAAGCAGGACTAAGTAAAGCTCATGAAAGACTTACCAGACGTCTTTGCATGGAGCTATGATGACCTGAAAGTATATGATACGAAAGTGATCCAACATGTTATCCCTCTCAAGGAAGATTAGAAAAATTTTAAACAGAAGCTTAGGCAGATAAATCCTCTATTTCTGCCGCTGATCGAGAAGAAAGTAAAGAAGCTTTTTGATGCTAAAATTATTGTTTCTTTGAGGTTCTCGAAATGGGTAGCTAATCTAGTAACTATAAGAAAGAAAAGTGGCAAGATAAGACTATGTGTAGACTTCTGAAAATTAAACAAAGTATCCCTCAAGGACCACTACCCCCTTCTTAAAATGGACTACATCCTGCAAAGGGTGGTGGGGTCCCAGAAGATGTCTATGATGGACGGGTTCTCAGGATATAATCAGATCATGGTCCACCTGGACAATAGAGAGAAAACGACTTTCAAAACTCCATGGGGAACGTTCATGTATGCCAAGATGTCATTCGACCTGATGAATGTTGGTGCCACCTTTCATAGGGAAATGGACATCATGTTTGTTGATGAAAAGGACAAATTCATCATGATTTATCTGGACGACATCACAGTGTATTTTTCCTCTGACAAACAACATCTCGAGCACCTGAAGAGGGTTTTCCAGAAGTGCAGAAAGTTCGGCATATCACTAAATCCAAAGAAATCGCATTTCGCGGTGGAGGAAGGAAATTTGTTAGGGCACATCATTTCCAAGGAAGGCATTAAAATAAATCCCAACAGGGTTGAAGGGATCCTGAAGATCGACACCCCGCACAGTAAAAAGGAGGTGCAATCCTTCCTGGGAAAGATGAATTTTTTGAGGAGATTCATCCCAAACCTTGCGGAAATCATAAAACATATAACTTGCATGCTCGAGAAGGGAAAAGAGATCAAGTCGAACCCGGAGGCCAAGAATTCTTTTGAATATATCAAAGTGGCGCTGACTAAAGCTCCTATGTTAGCTAGCCCAGACTTTATGAAAGTTTTCCTCCTGTTTTCATTTGCCTCAGAGCACACTATTGTCGACATACTGCTACAGAAGGACAAATAGGATTTTGAAAAACTGATAGCCTATTTCAGTTGAATGTTGCATGATGCTCCACTAAGGTATGACATTATGGAAAAATAGGTGTATGCCTTAGTGAAAGCCCTGAAAGAATTCATGACATACATATTGTACTCCCATGTCATCGCTTGTGTACCCAATAGTTCAGTAAAGGATATCCTGACTCAAACTGACCCAAAAGGGAGGAGAGGCAAATGGATAGCAGCCATGTTAGAATACGATCTTGAGATCAAGCCTAAAAACCTGGTCAAAGGTCAGGGTCTTGCAAAGTTGATGGCGCAGTCAGACTGCGACGTTGTAGGAATGAATTTCATTGTTGATCTGTCAGAATGCCCTCAAGAAGAAAAAATTATGCAAGTGCCTCAACAGTTCATTGATTCGCCATGGTATGTAGAAGTCATATATGTGTTGGAGAATCTCCAGGCCCCTCTGGGCATGAGTAAGACTAAGGCCAGATTCCTCAAGCTTAAAGTGGTTAAGTTCTACATCCTGGACAATTCACTTTACTGGAAATACCTCGAGGGAATACTGTTGAGTTGTTTGCTGGAGGACGATGCGAAATGGGGCATACAAGAATTTCATAGGGGCGAATGCAAAGGGCACCACTATTGGAAGACCACCACACACAAAATCTTAAGGGCAGGATATTACTGGCCGAAAATTTTCGCTGACATATATAAAGAGGTCTCCAGCTGCCACGAATGCCATATTTTCGATGGAAGAAGAAAGCTTTAGCCCCTGCCACTAAAGTTGATCTCAGTTGAAGAACCTTTCATGCAGTGGGGTCTAGATTTCATGGAAGAGATAAACCCACCATCCTCTGTGCAGCACAAATGGATACTCACGACCATCGACTATTTCACGAAATGGATAGAGGCGATCCCCACAAAGCAAGCTACCGACACAGTCATCATCCAATTCCTGGAAAAAAACAGCTTGTCGAGGTTCGAGTGTCCCGTTAATATCATAATAGATAATGCAGCCGCATTCAAGTCTCATAGGATGGAGAAATTTTTTCAGGATTATAACATAACCCTGGGGCATTCCATGACATACTATCCACAAGGAAACGGGTTAGCAGAATCCTCAAATAAGAGCCTGACCAGGATCATAAAAAGACTCCTGCAAGACAACAAGAGAACCTGGCATAAGAAGCTTATCTACACGTTGTGGGAAGATTGAGTCACCACCAAGAAGTCTATTTCAAAATCACCTTTCCAGATTGTTTACGGAACAGACACAATCTTCCCTACCACACTGGGACCGCCCGTGAGAAAGTTGTTGCAAGAACAAGAAGCCAAGCCAAATGATGCGCAAAGGAGAATAAACCAGCTAATTCACATGCACCAAGCAAGGGAACATGTATATAATCGGTCCCAGCTCCATCAGGAGAAGATAAATAAAACCTTCGACAAATGATCCAAGCATGAAGATTTTCAGGTAGGATATTTGGTGCTGAGATGAGATGCGAGAAATGAAGGTAAAGGGAAGCACGAGAAGTTCGACCACCTTTGGAAAAGTCCTTTCAAAATCAGCACGTACTGCAGAGACAATGCTTACTTCCTAGAAGGATTAGATGGAGAATTCCTTGGTTGGGGGCCTATAAACGGTAGGTTCCTCAAACATTACCCGATGAAATAAAATCCATTTAGGGCTTTCATCATTGTAAATAGTCGTTTTATTTTTGCATTGAATCGGTAGGTCAGCAGAAAGTTGAAGCCCAAAGTGAAGGTCCTAATTTTATGCTGAAGTATTAGAAGCTACATCGATAGGTTTTTTTTTTTTTTATGTCCGTCATTTATTTTCTCAGTGTCTAGAGGTCAAATAAATCCCAATGGTCAGGCACCTAGTCTACTATTCTTTACTCCCTCATAGGGAGGATAGCATCCCTGTTGGAGCCAGTTGTTAGCGCTGCCATTTTTATTTCCATTTAGAGTCGGTTTTAAGTCACATTGTGACCCATGCATCTGAACATGTGAAGCCAAGTATGTAACACCGTGAGGTTGAAGTCAACAAGTGGTCAGTTGGCCCTTGGAAACGGGAAGGGATGTCAGAATCGAAACTTGTATAAGAGGTACGCGTATGTCTTTTCCAAGAAAGTAGAGTCCTGTTAAGAAACCATTCTCCACATTCCCCAGTTTGAGTCAAGTGGTTAATGGAGGTCACATCAGCAAGTACATTAGTTATTATCAGTTCATCATGAAAGCCGAGGGAATGAAAAATCACGATGTTCTTATCATGCATGCCCAACAATCCTTATCACCTGTATCCTACACGTGGGGATTTTCCATGGAAAACTTGCAACTCGAATTGGAACATCTCATCGCCATGAATTCACTATCCTCTAACATGATTTCCTCTCTGGTCTGACTCGTTATAAATCTCATATGCTCGACATTCTCTCCAGTCGTAGAACCAGGACCGAACTCTATTTGCAATTTCCCTCGCCAGTCCAGTTTGTTCAAAACTTCCCCCCTTTGAATTTTTTGGATATACTGCACGTAGAGTACACATTGGTCATTCCATGGAGACCTCTCAGAGTGAAAGGAAAGGCGCACAGAGAAGCATAACTACAAGGTCCGAGCCCCAAAAATACTGGGATTCGTTCTCACCTGCGGCAGGCATTCCCAAAGAAATGAAAGGAACTATTATTTTACCTATAGAGAAGACCAGATCAAACTACACAGAATATGAAGCAGAGGGATTCGCACAGGAAGGGAAGACAATAGGACCCCCCTCTCCCCAACAACAAATGCCTCAGAGGAGGGGCAGGCCGAGGAAGAACAAGGAGAACATGGAAGCTCGAGCTATAGAAGAGCCGCGTGTCATATCGGTAGCTGAAGAACTACTCATGCGTGCCATCCGGCTAGAACCTGTTGTGGGATCAAGCCGCGAAGACATGAGCAGAACAAGGAGAGTGGATATCACAGGAGAAAATGATCAAGAGCCATATCAACAACTGAAGCAAGCAAAGCTAGTTATCGCTGAACTCTATCAGGAAAACATGGAATTAAGGCGACAGATAGCGACAAAGACCACGGAAGCGTAAGCAACATAGGGTCGCGAAGGGAACGTGGCATGGTTGAAAAGGCAGCTCAGAGAGGTGTAGGACACTATTGTACAACTTCTAGAGGCACAAATATTAGTGGAATAAAGGCATACAGAGCACCCCAGAGAATGTGAAGTGACCGAGAAAGAAGCATGCGTGGTTCTCGCCAGCGCGCAGAAAAAGCAAGTTTAGCAGGTGTTTGTTTCTACATCCGAAGAACATGAGATAAATCTTGGTAGTTTTGAAGGACACATTCCCCAAATAAATCTACCATTTTGATAATGACCGTGACAATCAAACAACTTCTTGTTGCGCACATTTCTCTAGAAAATAAGCGCGCAATAGAAATCGAAGTTGTTATAGTAGACAGAAAGCTCCTGGCAGACACCTATTCGCTAGGATAGCCAGTCAAAGGGATACAATGACACATATTTTCTCCATATCAAAACCTAACCGATGATCAGATCCCCATGGTGAACCTGCGAACAGTCATGAGTAAATAGACGTGATTATTGTCTATTTTTGGAAAGCACCATGCAAAGAGCCTCTCACGCATGCTACTCAGTTTTCCTAGTTTTAGGGTTAGTAGTTAGGAGGTAGGGTAGCCCAAGTGGCACCCTTGTTTGTATATTTCATATTTTCGATGTAAGAAAGGTTGGTTGTCAAATTTGGTAAACGACAACTATTGTATGTAATTTGATTTTTTGACTGAAATTTAATGCAAAGGTCCTGCGATTTGATGAAAAGATTCTAGTTATAACAATTGTATTTATTGTGATTTCTTTCTCTACGTATGTGCTTCTTGTTATATTTATTTCATATCTTTTTCTGTCTATTTCAGAATGAATTTTCGAACCTGTGGATTTGCTATACAACGCCCCTTGTTCACGCCACTTAAACAAAATGTTTTCCTCTAAAGCTAACTATGAATTTGCCCGCAGTGGCTCTCCGAGTTACTTCCTATAATTTATCCCGCCACACATTATGGTTTTACACTGAAGACTGTTGCTCGCTTAGCCTTATCCTCTCAAGTCCAGTCACTGAGTCATTTTTGTCTGTCATTTCCTCAAAATGGATCCATAGCCCAAGTCTTACTTTCTTGCGCCAATGTAACCAGAATCCATTATATCAAAGGTGTTAAATATATCCATTTTTTTCAAAGTCATATATTGTGCGGAGATCGTGCAATTTTCGAGAGAGCCCTATCCAAATCCGAAAGGCTAGTTTTGGGTCTCAAAGTTGTTTGAAAAAGTTACCTTCGTCGTTTGTTTATCAGTCGAACAGATTTACAGAGTGCTAACACTTCCCGAAGTGTTCCTCAGATCGGATGACTCATTTCCAATTCGGGACTTCGACCTTCAGGTAATCTTACTTGTTCTCAACCCTTTTTTGCCGAAGTGGTCAGCGTCGAAGTTGACCACTACTACCTTGGTGCGCTCTAAATAGATCAACGGTTGAGGGGTTTTCCAGATCCAACGGTTTACGTTCACTTCGGGACTTCGGGGCTCCAGCCTTCGTCTTTGCTTATCCTATCCTTCCACTCAACTTGATCCAACGGTTGAGAATTCTCCCAGAGTAGATCAACTATCAGGGATGATTGTGGGGTCCCAACTAACATGATGTTTAAAAATATCATCAAGCTCTACAATGGAAACTGCTCATTGGTAGTGAAACTGATGCCAATTATAGATCTATTGGCGGGTGACGATCGACAGTCTAGACTAATTGTGGGATTGGAATTAACACATTATTTAATTATCCCTTCGCACTCCACAATTAAACCCTTCCCTTGATCTGGCGCTAGCATATCCAACAGTCATGACTTGATCTGATCATTGACCAGTCCTCCAATGGTCCTTCTCTTTGTAAATCCCAGATATGACGGTCCTGAATTGTTCCGTGAGGATTTCGTTCCTGATGGCATTTCTACAATGTGCTCTTCCTTCTGAGCTTTGATTTCTGCATACTGTTTGACATTTTCATTCTCTACTAACTATTATACTATTGACATCAATGACAATTTCATCAATGATAACTCATCAATGAAAATTCATCATAACAACTTATCATCACATCACAATGACATCGACTGTTGATATCAATGACAATATGCCCAATAATCTCCCCCTTTGTCATTAAGGGAAACACACTAACTTCATACACAAACTCCCCCTGTGATGATGCTTTTCTCTATGAAGTTACTCTCCCCCTTTGACATCAATGGAAAAGGGTTGCTCTCCTTATGATCAACCTCTGTCTGTCTGCATTTTATTGACCAAAATATGAACTTGGGTAACTCCCCCTGCATTCATTCTCTTCCTGCCATGATTGGATGACTCCCCCTGTCAATATGCTCTCTCTGCCTCTGAATGCTCTCCCCCTTTGTTTATAAAAGGGTAGCTCTTTCTGACAAGGTCTCTTCTCCTGTTAATTTTAAAAACTCTTGGTATAATCCTTTGATTTTGTAGAACCCAATTTAAAATTCTTTTTGTATTTTCTTTCTTTGGCTAACAAATTATGACTTCATTAGAATTTGATATTGTCCCATATTCTTCTATAGGCACTTCCTTTTCTTGGGCTTGATTTAATTCATATTGAATTTCACATTCTTTATTAGGACCTTCACCCATCATGTTGTTATTATTAATTTCTTCATTTTTAGGTGTAATATCATCTTTCTTGCTTTCTCCTTCAGATTTTCTTCTCCATATCTTTCTATAAGATATTTTGTTTTTTGGATTTTCTCTTTCTAATTGTGTTTTTGGAGATTTGTCATCTCCTTTCTTCTTCCAACTTTTATTAGGCTTTGTCACTAACTTGAATGACTTGTTTGAGGATTGACTTTTTGAACTCCTGCAGGTTTGGGATTTGTGCCCAAACCAATCACAATTGTAACATCTCATTGTATGACAAAATTTTGTTGTGTGCCCAACAAAATTACATCTCCAACATCTAATTGAGTTTTTGGATTTTCTTGTATATCCTTCCTCTAGTTTCTTGCGGTCCATTTCTTTATGGCCAAATCTATGACAAAAAAAGAAATAGCCATTGAATGTGTTTCCATTCTTGATTTTATTTTGGCTTGAGAAATTTGTCATTTGATTTTCTTCTTCCTTTTTACTTCTATAGCTTCCTCTCTTCACAAAGTTCATGACTTGTAATTTCTTTGTAATTTCACCTTTTCCTTTTAAGAAGGATGATCCTTTCTCATGTTTGTAAATGGTGCTCCATTTGTTATTGTCTTCTTTCTTATTGTATCCAAGACCAGTTTTGTCATCAGCTGATCTTTGGCTCTTCCAAATATTATCTAGGATAGCTGAGCTATTCTGGAAATTGACAATCTTATTTGTCTTTTCATTCATCTTTTTGAGATTTACTATTTCTAACTTCAATATTTGACATAATTCTTCCTTTTTAGTCAACTGAATCTTCAGGGCTTCTTCCACTTCTTTAGCATGTTCAAGTTGAGTCTTTAGATTGATGATTATTTCTTCTGTCTCATCCAAGACTTCTTTTCATTTAATAGTTTTATCATATGTCTTCAATTCTTCCATATCTTTTGTTATATCAAAACTTTAGTTTTCAATATTTTGATTTTTTCCCTCGTATTCTAGCTAAATCCTTTTGAGGTTGATGGCTTCTAATTCAAACATTTGGCATGATTCTTCCTTTTTAGTTATTTGGATCTTCTGGGCTTCTTCCTTTTTCTCAGCTTCTTCAATTTGAGTCATTATATCTACATTATCACTTTCATTTATCATTTTGAAATTGATGATTTCCAATTCCAACATGTGGTAAGAATTTTTTTCCCTTGTTAACTGGATCTTTAGGTCTTTTTCACTTTCTTTAATTTCCTCAAGTTGAGTGTTTAGACTGTTAACTAATTCTCCTGATTCTTTTAGTACTTCTTTTATTTTACTATCATGTGTCTTTAATTCTTCCATCTCTTCTGTTAGATTAGTAACTTTGCTTTTCAATCTTTTGATCTATTCTTCTTTGTTTTCTAGATGAAACTTTTGTTCATGCTATTCATGGTTAGATTGATCTAACTGTTGAAGTTTCTCCAACTCTTCAAAATTGCACATAACTTTGTATTCAATATGGTCAAGAATATTCACTTGAAATTTAATATGCATATAATTTCCTGGTTGCATAAGAATCTAATCTATTGCAAATGTAAAATCAGTCTTAAGATTATGTAATTTTTCTTTAGTGATTACTGAGGTATGCCTCAATTTCTATATTTCATAATGATTATAAATCTTTTTCTCTGTATTATGTTTTTCAATATGATTGGAATTCTCCTTTTCTTTATCTTGTTCCTTATCTTGATAAGAATTCTCTTCTTCTTGTGTTTCATTCTGATAACAATTTTCTATTTGGAGCCATAGTTCTTTAGCAGATTTGTAGTGCTTCATATTTTCTTTGACTTGGTCTAACAATCCATAATGGATTGCTTTTAAGGCTACTGTATTGTTTCTCCTTGCCTCCTTTGCAGTTTTTTTTTTTCTCTTTGAAGTAGTTAAGTGTCGGGGCTTACTTACTACCAAATCCCAAACTCCAGATCCTCTTGACTTCATATATATTTTCATATTTTCCCTCCATGATAAATAATTTGTTCCATCAAATAAGGGAGCTTCATTTGTGGAGATAACAATTTGTCCACCCATTTCGTCTTAATCTACCTTCAATGTTTAAACTGTGTTGAAGGCACCTTCTCTGATACCAATTGTTGAAATGGACACTTGACACTGAGAGGGGGGCATGAATCAGTGTCATAAAACTTTGGACAATTTTCCACTTTTCATAAATTAACTAAACAACATATAATTATTTCATTTTCTCAACCAATATATAAAAGAATAAATATTTTATTTATTTATTTAACTTGAATGAATACATAAGATCAATCTTTGAATATCTTAAACTTCAAGCAACTATGAGAGACCCAACTCTCTGTTACAAGACCCAACTTGTAGTTCTCATATCCAACGGAGAAATGAGGAATCCAATCCTCATAACAAGTCATAGCTTGTTGATCTCATATCCAACTGAGATGTGAGGAATCCAATCCTCATACAAGACCCAACTTGTAAACAGGAACCAACCTGATAGAATGAACCTTCATTCAATCTGTTATATATAAATATATATACTTCAACAAATTCAACTACACCTTCTTCTCACCATTCTTTCTTGTTTATATAGTCTTCCAACTGGTGTGAATTTGAATCATTGTGTCTTTTGATATTTGAACCATTGTACCTTTTCATTTAAATGATAATATTAAACTTTAAATAATATCATTTTCCTTTTATCCTTTATTCATAATGCTCATGATTTAACTCTCTTAATCATGATTGTGTGTTGGTTCTTTTGTCTTCATGAGTTGATCACAAACATGGATCGATTCATTATATCGTGCTCATGCTTCTGTTGCGTTTTCATTTCACCAACAGATCATATTTTATCTTTTATCGATTGTTTGTATTTTTTCTAGTGTTAATTCTATGTCAAATTAAATCTGTATGAGGTGCTTCCTTCAAACCATTTTCATATGAACATAGGAGAAAAATCACGAGCTTATTGATTTAAGCGTTGCCTCCTTTTTTTCCCTTTGTTTCTTTATTCCATATGACCGCAGATGGTGACCAGACGCTAAGCTAAATAAGTGATTGATCACTTTTCAAGACTGGCGGTCATGTTTTAATCGCACGATGATATGGATGGTTGTCATTAATTCATCCTTCATGACTTCCAGCCTCTTTACAAATCTCATGAATAAAAGATGTGTGACCATAATCTTCAATGATTAAGAACATTCTCTGAAGTAGATCAATGATTAGCGTCACTTCATGGTTTATGCTTATTCTATCCTTCCATTATACTTGATCAACGATCGATAAGGATCCTGAATTAGATCAACAATTAGCGTTAACTTTGGCCTTCGTCACTTCGGGTGATTTCTCCTTCACAGTCCTTCAATCTTTCGTAGTTAATTTCACCAAAGTAGATTAGACGGTTGAGTTTTATTTGAATGATGAACGGTTGTCGTTCATTTCGAAAATTCAAGACTTCAGGTGTTTGTTGGTGGTGAAACTCCAGGACTGCAAACTCCTAGAATGACATAACTTGTTGACATCACTTGTTGACGAGGTAGTGACTGAGTGGCTACCACATGTCACTTAGATTTGTGACTTACGCATACCTGAAATGCCAACTACACTTTGACACTTGTCATCATCTGATTGTACCATGTCTCCTTGCTGACGTAGTCTTGTTGACATGGATATCCTCATGTGGCACATGTTCTTCTCCTGGATATAACGGTTGTCCTAACTCCCAAAATGTATCTCAGATCGACAGTTGAGAGTGACTTCAGAACTTCGGCCTTCGGGTGAACTCATATGTTATGAATCCTTTTTCGCTGAAGTGGTCAGCACCGAAGTTGAGCATTATTTTGATCCAACGACCATCAAGTATTTTCAAAATCTGAGGGTCCTCATTTAACCCGAAAAATATTAACTCAATCCAAAGGTTATCGGGAATTCAGGTACTCAGGATCTTAGGCCTTTTTCCTTGCTTATCCTATCCTTCTACTTTCCTTGATCCAATGGTCAGGATATTTCCCAAAGTGTTCCTTAGATCAGATGGCTTACGTCTACTTCGGAACACGTTGTGCCTTACCCTGTCCTTCCACAAAACTTGATCCAATGGTTGGGATACTTCCCAAAGTGTTCCTCAGATTGGACGACTCATGTCTACTTTAGGTCTTCGGCCTTCGGGTAATCTTACTTTTTCTCAAACCTTTTCTGTCGAAGTGATTAGTGCCAAAGTTGACCACTGCTACCTTGGCGTGTTCTAAATAGATCAACGGTCGAGGGGTTTTCCAGATTCGATGGTTGACATTCACTTCGGAACTTCGAGGCTCTGGCCTTCATCTTTGCTTATCCTATCGTTCCACTCAACTTGATCCAACGGTTGAGAATTCTCTCGTAGTATATCAACGATCAGGGATGATTGCAGGGTCCCAACTAGCACAACGTTTAAAACTATCATCGAGTTGTGCAATGGAAACTTCTCGCTGGTATTCAAACCGATGCCAACCGTAGATCTATTGGCAGGTGACGACGACAGTCTAGACTAGTTGTGGGATTGGAATTAACGGATTGTTTAATTCTCCCTTCGCACTCCACAATCAATCCATGTCCTTGATCTGGCGCTTTCATATCCAATGGTCATGACTTGATATGATCGTTGACCTGTCCTCCAATAGTCCTTCTCTTTGTAAATCCCAGATCTGACGGTCCTAGTTTGTCCCATGAGGATTTCGATCCCGATGGAATTTCTATAATGCACTCTTCCTTTTGAGATTTGATCTCTGCATATTGTCTGACATTTCCATTCTCTGCATACTTTTTGACATGTTCATTCTCTATTAACTGTTATACTGTTGAAATCAATGAAAATTTCATCAATGATAACTCAATGAAAATTCATCATAACAATTTATCATCACATCACAATGACATCGACTGTTGACATCGATGACAACATATCAATGAAAATATGTCCAACACCACCAACAACACAAATTTAGAGGGATAAGGTAGCTCCACCAGTGATGAGGTAGCCCCATTAGTAGTGCCAGATTAGAGGGAGCCAAATTTTAGAGGAAGTCAACCCTCAGGATCGAGTGGGGAGGAGCAACCTCTCAGGACACTTCAAAGGAGATTAGACTTGGGAGGAGGTTAGTATGTTCAGAGGGAGCAGATGGCTCTGGAGATTGTATAGACTCAGAGGGAGCCCAATCTCAAAGAGAGTTAGTTGGCTGAGAGGGAGAGTCAACCATTTAGAGGGAGTTCCCCCTCAGGTTCAGGTGGGATAGAGGCATCTTCCAGGACTGCAAAATAGGTGTCATGGGTTGAGGAGGCCAAACAGGAGGTTCAGAGGCAAGAGTCTTCTAGGAAATGTGTTCCCTCCATGGAGGATTTATTTGTTTCAGTAGGTTTTGTTATAGTGACAGAGGAAGTAGCTACACAAGAAGACTAGGAAGTAGGTTTTGCTTCAGTCACAGAGGGAGCAGCCAGTGAGGTAGATTGGATCATAGGATTTACTTTAGTGATCGAGGATGCAACCAATCAAGAGGATTGGAGTGAAAATGAGGTAAGAGACCCATTTTCTATGGTGACAGAGGGAGCAGCCATTCTGGAGGATTAGAGTGCAAATGAGGTAGGAGACCCATTTGCTACAGTGACAGGGCGAGCACCTAGTCTAGAGGATTGGATTGCAGATGAGGTAGTATACCCAGTATGGAAAATAGAGCTAATTCTAGTACTAGAGGTACATCCAGATAATGGTGGATGGGATACCTCCCTCGCTAAGAGGGAGTGTTGATTTTTTTAGCTTCGAGAGATATTCCCATAAGAGGCTAGGGTGTCAAGCATGTGGGAATCTTATTTGGAACCATATTAGCATTTTGTTTCATTGAAATCAGACTTGGGATGAGGCTAGGGATTCATGGTTTTGGTGATGGGCTTTGTGGGCTTGTGTTGAGGCTTCACACTCACAAATAAAGCCTAATTTGATGTTGACTTGTGGAGGGGCTTCTATGTTGACCCCTAGGACTTGTATATAAAGGAGAGAGGTCATTGTGACATTTGCAAATTGTGGAAGAATGGAGTTAGAATAAGTGAGTCTACACTCGTACTAGGAGGCTTGGTGATTTCAGCAAAGGGAAAAGTTTGCAAGGTGGCGAATCGAGCCCAAGAGAAAGGAATTTGCAGAGAGAAAAGTGTACGGAAGTGTTCGTACAATTTTTTTGTACATATATGCAGTTTGTAGTGGGACAAAGCACGTATATACAGGGGTTGAAAGAGGGTGAATACTTTATGTACTTGGTTTGACAGTAAGGTGAATCGCCTATCAGCATTCGGGCAGGAGCAAGTCCGTACATGATAACATGTGACGTCAACAGGTCGTACAGATCAGATAGATTGTGTCTACTTCGAGACACTTTGGGGCTTACTATGTCCTTCCACTAAACTTGATCCAACGGTCGGGATACTTCCCAAAGTGTTCTTCAGATCAGATGACTCATGTTTTCTTCGGGACTTCGACCTTCAGGTAATATTACTTGTTCTCAAACCTTTTCTGCCGAAGTGGTTAGCACCAAAGTTGACCATTGCTACCTTGGCATGCTCTAAATAGATCAACGATTGAGGGGTTTTCCAGATCCGATGGTTGACGTTCACTTCAGGACTTCAGGGATCTGGCCTTCGTCTTTGCTTATCCTATCCTTCCACTCAACTTGATCTAATGGTTGAGAATTCTCTCAGAGTAGATCAACGATCAGGGATGATTGCGGGGTCCCAACTAGCACAATGTTTAAAACTATCGTCGAGCTGTGCAATGGAAACTACTCGTTGGTAGTGAAACTAATGCCAACTATAGATCTATTGGTGGGTGACGATCGACAGTCTAGACTAATTGCGGGATTGGAATTAATGGATTGTTTAGTTCTCCCTTCATGCTCTACAATGAATCCTTGCCCTTGATCTGGCGCTTTCATATCCAACGGTCATGACTTGATCTGATCATTGACCAGTCCTCCAATGATCCTTCTCTTTGTAACTCCCATATCTGACGGTCCTGGTTTGTCCCGTGATGATTTCGATCTCGATGGCATTTCTACAATGCACTCTTCCTTCTGAGCTTTGATATCTACATATTGTCTAACATTTTCATTCTCTGCATATTGTTTGAAATGTTCATTCTCTGTTAACTGTTATATTGTTGAAATCAATGAAAATTCATCAT
Organism: Picea glauca; assembly: GCA_000966675.3. Taxonomy (NCBI): domain Eukaryota; kingdom Viridiplantae; phylum Streptophyta; class Pinopsida; order Pinales; family Pinaceae; genus Picea; species Picea glauca. The sequence continues at coordinate 1,435,642 of JZKD02S2222751.1, read as the reverse complement.
AACAACTTATCATCACATCACAATGAAATCGACTGTTGACATCAATGAAAACATATCAATGACAATATGTCCAACACCACCAACAAAAAAAATTTAGAGGGAGCAGGTAGCTCCACCAGTGATGAGATAGCCCCATTAGTAGTGCCAGCTCAGAGGGAGCCAAAGTTTAGAGGGAGTCAACCCTCAGAATCCAGTGGGGAGGAGAAACCTCCCAGGACACTTCAAAGGAGATTAGACTTGAGAGGAGGTCAGCAGATTCAAAAGGAGAAAATGGCTCTGGAGATTGTATAGACTCAGAGGGAGCTTGATCTCAGAGAGAGTCAGTTGGCTCAGAGGGAGAGTCAACCATTTAGAGGGAGTTCTCCCTCAGTTTTAGGTGGAATAGAGGCATCTTCCATTACTGGAAAATAGGTGCCATGGGTTGAGGAGGCCAAACAGAAGGTTCAGAGGAAAGAGGCTTCTAGGAAATGTGTTCCCTCCATGGAGGATTCATTTGTTTTAGTAGGTTTTGTTATAGTGATAGAGGAAGTAGCCAGACAAGAAGACCAGGAAGTAGGATTTGCTTCAATCACAGAGGGAGCAGCCAATGAGGTAGATTGGATAGTAGAATTTACTTTAGTGATCGAGGATGCAACCAATCAAGAGGATTGTTGTGAAAATGAGGTAAGAGACCCATTTCCTACAATGACAGAGGGAGCAGCCATTCTGGAGGATTGGAGTGCAAATGAGGTAGGAGACCCATTTTCTACGGTGACAGGGCGAGCAACCAGTCTAGAGTATTGGATTGCAAATGAGGTAGTATACCCAGTATGGAAAATAGAGCTACTTCTAGTGCTATAGGTACATCTGGATAATGATGGATGGGATACCTCCCTCACTAAGAGGGAGTGTTGATTTTTGTAGCTTCGAGAGATATTCCCACAAGAGGCCAAGGTGTCAGGTATGTGGGAATCTTAGTTGGAACCATATTAGTGTTTTTTTTCATTGAAATAGGACTTGGGATGAGGCTAGGGATTCATGGGTTTGGTGATGGGATTTGTGGGCTTGTGTTGGGGATTCAAACTCACAAATAAATCCTAATTTGATGTTGACTTGTGGAGGGGCTTCTATGTTGACCCCTATGACTTATATATAAAGGAGAGAGGTCATTGTGACATTTGCAAATTTTGGAAGAATGGATTTAGCATAAGTGAGTCTACACTCGTGCTAGGATGCTTGGTGATTTCAAGAAAGTGGAAAGTCTGCAAGGTGGTGACTCTAGCCCAGGAGAAAGGAAGTTGTAGAGAGAAAAGTGTACGGAAGTGTTTGTACAATTTTTTTGTACATATATGCGGTTTGTAGTGGGACAAAGAAGGTATATACAGGGGTTGCAAGAGGGTGAATCATGTATGTACTTGGTTTGATAGTACATGATGGCAGGTGACGTCAGCAGGTCGTACAGGTGATTTGCAGTAGATTTTTGGGTAGAGGATATTTCTAGGATATTTGTTAAGGTTTGGTTTTCTAATTTGTATGGTTATTGGAGGACAAGGTTGTCCTCATATTTGGTGATATTGTATTGGTTGAGAGGACTAGTTTTGTTCTCGATTTTTGTGATATTGAGAGGACTGGTTTTGTCCTCGGGTTTGGAGAATTAGATAAAGTTACAGAACATAAATTTTGTGTCTCTTGTGTATTGATGATTCATCTATGATCTTTGTGTTTCCTCTTCATATATTTTTAGTCAATCATTTTTAGAGTAAAATTGTTCAGTGCTAACAGCTAGGGTTTTACTGTTAAGTTCACTAGGAAGCAATTTTCATATCTGAAAATTAGTCACATAGAGTTGAATGTGAAAATTGACAGTGGGAAGAAAGAATATATAATATTTCTGATAATAAGAAAGTGGAGGATGAAAATCATTTTCTCTTAGAATGCCTTCACTTTCTCTTAGAGTACCTTATCTATGCACACATTAGATCTCAATTTCAAAATATTTGTTATACTACCGATCTTCATAACTTGTTAAGTCATGAAAACCGAAGAGATCTAGGAAAGTTTCTATGTAATATTTTTAACTATAGAAATAAAATGTCAAAACAAATAAATCAATTGGGTTTAGCTCAGGTGGTTTGGAGGAATTGTTATCCTCCTCACCCGGCTTCAATTCCTTCAAGTGACATGTTGAGCTCATAATGTGTATATTGTTGTAATGGCTTCGAGTCATGTTGTTGACCAACCTTGTGCTCTGAAGATTCTAGGGTTTACCCTAGGTACCATCCTTGAAATGAGGGGAAGGGCATTGTCTAAACGTTCTACATTTTGGCATTTTTCATCGGAATCTGGCGATATAAATTTGGGTGAAATCACAATTTTTTGTTGTTTATATTGCATTTTGAATGCATAAATGGATTCAGCGTGCTGAAAAGCCATTGGGGCACTCAAATTATATAGACTTAACCACTCAAATCTGCAAATCCAACCATTTCTCGTCGGATTTCAAGTAAAATTAAATAGATAATATGGCGAGTTCTGTGAATTTGGCAAATGACATTTTATGGGTATTGGAATATCAAAGGCAGTGGGACTCCTAGTAACGTAATTGTTGATAGATTACAAGATGAATATGCATTCTTTCTCGCCCTACTCCCTCCGTTGTAGGATGTATTGTGTGCACGCATGTGTATGAATAATAAACAATCACATATGCCATTTTTCATGTCTTGTAATAGTTTCTACAACTTTAAAATCTCATCTCCTTCGCTATGTATCTCAAATAATGTGTTTAACTACTTTACCTAATTGTCTGATCGAGTTCTCCATCAAATTGCGCAACCTTCACTTTTTCCTCCACCTTAAACAGATTTGGCATGCCTGGCAGAATCACTAAAATATGGCTTCCTAGAAAATTCATGTTGAATGTGTTTCCATGTTCACCATACAATTCCGTTGCAATTGATAGAGTTACCTATCAATTCATGTGCTTCTTCCTAGTGTTAGTTTTTGTATCCTCAACCATTGTTTCTGGCACAAAATTTCCCTTTATCCTTCCATAACTTGGAAATCTAGAATTTATTGGTTTCACTCATAAAACAATACATGTCATTTCAGGGATTCTCTTGTAGAATCATTTAGAATGCATTCAAAATCAAACATGGGTTAACTGTGCTAAACTATCATACTACTCCATCACACCCAACCTACCGATATTATTGAATATTTTTTATTCAATAGCAAGATGCGCTATTTTTTACTCAGAATATATGGTCTACTATTTTGGTAAAAAACCCATATCCGTGTGTAGTTGGTGTTGAGTTCGAGTAATGTTTGCTGAACAAAAAAGTTTAAAGTAAATTAACATTTCAACATATGAAAATTTTCCAATAAAATAATGTTTTTTGAAACCCTAGACGTCCTTTGTAATCTGGATGATTTCAACTGGATTAACTTCCATAAGCCCTAAATCGTATGACTTCGTATCTAAACAATATAACACATAAAGGAATATAGAAAGGAATATGATTTGGCACTTGAGACAACGAACACCCCACAGAAATAGAATACACATTGTTATGGTTGTTGACTTCTTCAGCAAGGGCTTGATATGGATAGAATTTTGGTGGTAAACAGGCCTCGACTCATGTGAGTATTGATCTCCTTCAACTCTGGGGGAATTTGGCGTTGCTACTTCAACATCTTGGTCATTGTTACGCTTGAAGGACAGAGCTCTTCTGGTCATGGGACCTGAATATCTGGGACTGTTCATTGCCTACCCAAAAAATCTCTTGCCATTTCCCATGATTGGAGATCCTTCCCCTTGGGTACTCTCCACCTACCAGTCTCACATCTAAGGTGATGTGAACCCGTCCTTAGTTATGATCACAATTTAGTTTTAAAACAAACAATAAAATGATAAAAAAAATTACTCTTAGCTTGAGATTTTAGAAAATTAAGAAAATGCTAAAGAAAATTAAGAAAATCCTAAAAAGTTAATATTAAAATGTTGGTGTGAGTGTGATATGCTATCTACATGAAATTTGATTCAAGTTGCAATGTGCTTGTTAATCATTGTGATTTATTTTCAATATGATATGTAATTGTAATTGTTAAGCATCGTGACTTTTTTTTTCAATATGATATTTATTTTTGTTATATTTAGAAATTTTTGAATAATAAATGGTTGAAATTTTAGAGATATTATTAAAATGTGATTGTAAGTGTGATATATTATTTATGTGAAGATTGATTAAGTGGTAACATGATTGTTAATCATTGTGAGTTATTTTAAATATGACATGTAATTATTAAGCATTGCCATTTTTTTTCCAATATCATATTTATTTTTGGATATTTAGATTTTTTTTAATGATGAGAGGTTGAAATTCTAGAGATATTGGTATTTGTGTTTTTTTGGTTTAGTTGTTAATTATGTTTATTATGTTGAACTTACAATTTATAAATAATATTATATTATTTGATTTATAAATTGTCTAATTTTGTAATGAATGTTTTTTTAAATATAATGATATAAGAAGTTTAAAAAATTATTGGTTTAAAAATTTAATCAAATTTTTGACATTTTGAATTGATTTAGTATTGGGTAAATCCTTACACTAATTATTTCATCATTCATCAAACTTTAATCATGATGGCACTCTACTCATACATAAAATTTATGTCTAATTATCTCAAATTTATAACTAAAAAAGATTTTTTATTACATTCACTGGCGGTCTAGCTCATGCGTCAATCTTGTTACATTCACTACATGGCTCAAATTTTGCTTGACTCTCTCTTTGGGAAGTTGGTGGCCATTCAGGATCTTTCCATTGATCTCTTGTTCCTCATTCAGACTTCAAAAATTGTCAATCTCTGTCAAGGGTGTCACAAAATTCCAAATGGCATCGTCGGGTGGCACAATTGGAAGAAAAGTTGGATGATTCACAAAATTCAATTCTTGACCTGCAAATCTAGTATAATGGCCTTTATTCTTGGATCATTATAATCATGGAGGAATCAGTGGCTAAAGACAAGCAATCAGGTAATTGCAATATGAGTGCAATATACTTAGGCTTCAATTGGAAGACTTTTGAGGCATACCACAACATGAAGCGAGTTCCAGGAATTCAAAGGTGGCTTCTTCCATGCCAGCAACCCCTGTCTAGTTTGACTTGAAAGAATCAGCCCCGAGAAATGATTGATGGTACCCTTAGCATAGTAATATTCAAATTTTGTTAAATGTATAAGTTTTTCCTAAAGATATTAGGAAGCTTTTACATAGTGTATCGTGGAAACTATGAATTTATGTATGTAGGGAAGAATTTAAAGTCATTGACAGACTCTTTAGTAGCCCTCCTGCAGGGAATTTTGATCAGGATAGAATCAAACTCTGAACTAATGTAATATTTCGCTGGCCTCTAGCCCCCTTTTTTATAATAAAATTCTCCCCCCTCTTCTTGTTAAAAAAAACCAATTAGCTTACACATTTATTTTATTATATATATGACTATATAATATTATAAATTTCGAAGAAAAATGAAATAAACTAAATCTAAAATGAAAAAAAACAAACTTATTGAGTGTTTATAATAAACTTAAATGTTATCCCAAGATGGGGTGTCTGCTAGTTCCCTTGATCATAGAGGTGGTACAAATGAAAATATTGACCACCCTCGTCAACAGATGGCTCTATTCCTCTCCTCGTGTCATGCCCCGAGCTCTCCAACTAATAGTTATCACCTCCCTCTCTATCACATCAATGTGGATTTGCATGCCAGAGCCTGAGTGGGAATTCAATTTCCTTCATCGATTGAGGACGGGCTCATTACAACCTTGCCCATGCATGATGGTAGCTTGACGGCTCTCAGGTTCAGACCCGATAATGGCTCTGGTCCTTCGACAAGAGACTAACCCTCACAATTTCATGATGAAGAGGCTCCCTCTTTGGATCATCAGTGCCCAGTTTGCAGAGATAGGTTGGTGGTTAGTTTGGGCAATAAATGGAGAGTCTGGATTGGTGTTCTTCTAAGTCTCGAGCCTCCTTGGTTCTGAGCTTCCTTCTCTCCTCTTTTACTATGGATTTTCCCTTACCCACTCTATAGTAAACCCTTCTCTTGTCCCTGTTGGTTTTGACATGGCTCCTCGAGGAAGACGACCCTCTCAACCTTCCTCTACTCAGATCCTTCCCCCCCCCCTCTACTTAGCCAACTCGGGCTTCAAAAGCAGCAATGGAAGCAACCAAAACTTATGCAAATTTTTTCCAGATGCAGAGAAAGGAAAGATGGCCAAGATGGAAGAGGAGGTTCACCAGCTGAGAGAGTTCCATGACAACAAGGAGGTTGAAGCTTGAATTGGTAATTTGATTCCTAATTTGGGCTTCTCTTTCTCTCTCAATTCAAAATTCTTTCGTACCCTTGAATTATAATGGAAAATCAAGACTTTGGTTTCCCTAGGTATGCTCCCCAAGGAGCAAGATTTTAAACAATTGAAAGCTCACCAAGAGGCTCTGGAGATTCAAACTACATACATTGTTGAAGTCGTCACCTCGTTAGCTAATCGACATGGAGGCAGTTTCGTTCCCCCTGGGCGCAACTATGCTAAGGATGCATTCCAAGGCTACTGCTGGCTATGAGGTCGTGGACCTCACGGGCTCCCAGGTTCCTAATGTCAAGTGATTTCTGGTTTTCCTTCTCTTCTTGTCATGTTTGGCCATCTAGGCTTCTTGTTTTTAGTCTTCAATATAGACTTATAATTCCTATGAGACAGATTTGTTCAAAATAACTTAAAGCCTAATTTCCCCTCTGGGGTAGGCCCTCTTTTTTCCTTTTTGTTCTCAAGGCCCAAAGATTGTCATGGTCTCTGGAAAGCCGCACCTATTGTTTATCTCTTTGTACTCTCCGTTAATATGAATATAGTCTTTTATTTACCAAAAAAAAATAAAAAAAATAAAATGCTATATAGCTTTCTATTTAAATATGATGGTATATGGTGATTTTGATATATGTTTTCAAATTTTAAAACTTTTTGTTTATTCTTGTGATGGCTATATTAGAGGTCCCTTTGTTTAAAAAAAAATAGTTGACTTATGTATGTTTTGTGATAGCCCTTCATTAAGTTATGATTTTTCTTTCAGAGATCTGATTCAGAAAATCATCAAGATATACAAAGATGATCTCACAGTTGTTTCAAAGAATAGAAATGTTTACGTCTCCCACCTTAGGACTATTTTTGAGAGGTGTAGTAAGTATGGTATCTCTCTCAACCTTAAGAAATCCATTTTTGGCATAGATAAGGGAAAGTTGTTAGGGCACATAGTTTCGGAGGAAGGAATTTTTGTTAACCCTGAGAGGATCCAGTCCATAAAAAATGTGTGCCCTCCCACAAATAAGGAAGCTCTACAATCATTTTACGGAAAAATAAACTTCATTAAGAGATTTGTTCCTACCTTAGTCAAGAGGGTGAAACCTATGAATGATTTGCTTAAAAAGGACGATGTTTTCAAGTGGGATGATAAGATTTTACGATTTTTTGAAGATATCAAGGACGCAATCTCCAAAGCCCCAATTTTGGTCAGCCATGATTACTATCATGACTTCATGATATTTTCCTTTTCCTCTTAGGATATCGTCATTGGAGTTTTATTATAGAGGGATGTCGATAACCACGAACACCTTGTTGTATTTATTAGCAAAGCCCTTAGAGATTCAAAATTGAATAATTCGACCATTGAAAAGAAAGCTTACGCCTTGGTCAAATACCTTAAGCATTTCAGGAGGTACATCAGATATAGTAAGATCAGATCCTATGTTCCTTACCCCACAGTAAAGGACATCCTATCTCAACAAGATTTCATGGGAACTAAGGGGAAATGGGTTTCCAAAATCCATGAATATGACCTGGAGATAAAACCCACTAAGATTATAAAGGGACAAGGCTTGGCCCAAATGTTAATTGAAGGTAATGAGGAAGCTATACAGCTAGGGGGAAATGATCAAGTCAACATGGTAGTAAGTGAATTAGAACAGGATGAATGATACTCTGACATTATATACTACCTAAAATATTTGACTTCCCCCGACCACTTAGTAGATTACAAGAGGAGGGCTTTGAGACTCAAGTCCATGAAGTATTTCCTAACCCAAGATGGTTTGGGTTGGAAAAATCTCGATGGAGTTCTCCTTAGATGTGTGAACAAAGACGAAGTTGATCGCTTATTGAAGGAGCTGCATTCAGGATACTGTGGGGGTCATTTCGCTTCCCGTACCACTGCCCATAAGATTTTGAGAGCAGGGTACTATTGGCCAACAATTTTTATTGATACCCACCGATATGTTTGAAGCTGTCAACCGTGTCAATAATTTGCAGGAAAACGAAGACTCCTTGTGTAGCCTTTGTAGCATGTGGTTGTGGAAGCCCCTTTCCAACAATGGGGCCTAGATTTCATTGGTGAATTCAAATATAACTCAAGCACTGGGTATCGTTGGATTCTAACTGCTACCGACTACTTCACTGGGTGGGTAGAAGCTATCCCTATGAAAAAGGAAACCGAGGAAGTGGTCATGAATTTCTTGGAAGAAAAAATCATAACAAGATTTGGGACACCTGCCAAGATCATTACTGACAATGCTAAGGCATTTAGTTCCCTCGCTTTGGTAGAATTTTGTTTCAAGTATGGCATCACTTTGTCCCACTCATCAAACTATTATCCTTAGGGGAATGGATTAGCAAAATCAAGTAACAAGAATCTTATGAACATTGTCAAGAAGATTGTGGAAGAAAACAAGAAGGCTTGGGATAGTAAAATCAAATATGCTCTATGGATAGATCACATAACAACAAAGACTTCCACGGGAAAGACTCCATTTGAGCTAGTATATGGGTTGGAAGCCAAGTTGCCTATGAATTTCCAAATTCCCATCCTCCATTTTGCACAACATTATATGACGGACAAAGAGGCACTTTAGGGAAGAATCGATCAATTGGTAGAAATCGATGAATCTAGGAGGACTACTTTGAATCAAATGGCACAAAACCAGGAAAAGATTAAGGGAAATTTTGATCACAAGGAAAAGGATAGAAGCTTTAAGGAAGTAGATCTAGTATTGTTGTGGGACAAAAGAAGGGAAAATCCAACTATGCACAAGAAGTTTGATGTCTTATGGATTGGACCATACAAGATCGTGAGTGAGGCGGAAATAAATTCAATCAACCTGTGAAGCTACATGTGAATTCCATCCACCTCAAGCCCTACTTCGGGGCCCCAACATGACATAGGTAAGTACATGTAAGTGTAGGTAGGTAGGTATTTGCATCCATTGTATATACCATACATATCATGTTAGTGTAGCTTTAGTTGCATTTTCATATTGTTTCTTTACATTTGTATGTATTGCATGCTCATAATTATATGTTATATTAGAGATACTTTCTTTTCATTTTGATTTTATCATATATGGACAAAGGGTGATATCACCACCCTAGATATGCTAATATTTTATTTTTATTTTTAGCAGGCACGGGTCATACCAAGAGATCTTGAGGTTCTCATGCGCTCTATGGTGAGCACATGTCCCCAAGTAGGAGCTAGATGTTACCCCCAAACTTGGGGTAACTAAGGAGATCATGTCTCGAGGCCCACAGGTAGCACACATGGAGTGTTGAGAGATGGATGGGAAAGGCATAGCCCCGGAGGGCCCTTCTTTTCATTGATGTGTTCTACACATCCCCAACAACATCGTCCACCACACCGGCCTGGTCCCAGAAAGAAATGGGTCTTTCTCCATGAGGTAATGAGTCTAGGTATCATGGTAAGTGTCACTCTGATATTTTAAGCATTTGAAAATGTTGCAAAAGATCTTTCTTGATTTTGGGGCGTTTTCTTGGAATTTATGCTCTTTTCCTTATTTAGTCCTCGTGGGCGTCATTGTATCCTAGTAAGTTGGTTACCCTTAGGAATAGGTTGCTACTGGGGGGTTCCTTGAAGAGTCATTGTCCATTCTCATTCATACTTGTCACTTTCCATACTTCATATCCTCCATCTCCCCAACCTTTTGAGATTTTTGGGTACACTGACCCGAGAAGGGATTTGTACCTTATTTCATGGGAAGAAGGGGCTAAAGGCCCAGAGGATAAAATTAGTTGGAAAAAGATAAAATCCCTTCATAAAACCTTCGAGATTCTTCATCCAGGGATCCCCGAGAAAGCAATGAAACACTTCTCTATAAGAAATGAGGAACCTACAAAATATATGATAGTGGATACTTAAGGGGTTAGTTGGAGGATGGGAGGTCTCATCACGAGCCGACCCATCATGATCATGGGTATTTAGTGGTGTGACATTACCATCATCTAGTCACCAAGCCATGGTAGTGGTTCTCAGTTACACGATTGAGGAAAAGGGGCTCTCATTATGATCCAAACTTCTCATTTCCGCGAGGTATTTGTGAATGACATTAGCGATATCTAGACACCAAGCCAAGATAGTGGCCTCCAACTTGTTCCTTGAAGAATAAAAGAAATATAAAGAAAGAGATAAGAAGAAAGAATGGAAAATAAATGGGCTTGGAAAAATGTTGCATTGCGGACGAAGGGCAGCTCACTCTCTACAAAGGCGCTCATAGATAAGACAATACAAAACCTTGTATGTCATTAATCCATGCCCAAAATTTCACCCCACACCATCCCACATGCACACATGACTAGGATAGGTTCCACTTAGGAAACACCTTGGACCATAGGAGTGATTGACCCAATCGGTCACCTTGAGACCCCTCCCACACCTAAATTTCACAAATTGTATAACTTCCTTGAGCATTTTTTTGGTTTGAAAAGGGTGGTTTGATGCACATGTTCAGGTGGTTTGATTATTATATGTGGCTTACTTTTTATGATACTTGTGACTCATGAAAGCCTGGAGGGAATACCTATTTGTCTTTGCAGGACCTTTCCCAGTGGACAGGTACTCATGAGGGGATGATCAGTTGAGACCTTCATGAGGGCTTGAAGCCCAAGGATGAATGTAGAGACCCCGGGCTTGGGGCAAGACAGTGACGACCAGTTTTCTCAGTGAAGGAAGAGGACACTGCATTTGCAGGCACCCTAGCAGGCCTAGACAATGAGGGGCCACCCTTCCTAACCTGAATGTTGGATTTGGAGACCTTGGGCATCTCTCTAGTAACCCCATGACGTCACCCAGGGCTAGGGTTTGACATTAAGAGATGTTGGGCTGCATTTTTGGCATGTGTGGCATTGAGTAGGGCCTTTGGAGGCCCACTGTTTTACTAGATGACCTCAACGTCTCATGGAGGAGGCCTAATGTCACCTTAGGAAGGATGGATTCACACTCTCTAGGGATTTATTTTTGAAAATCAATTTAATTTTGAATTTTAAGAGCAAATTGAGATGTAGTCTATGTTTTGTGAAAACACACAACTTTTAGGTAAATAAGCCAGGATTTCCAATATAAATATGGTTGGCTTATTTCATTTCTCATCATAACTCATCATACAACACTTGTGGACTGAAATTTTCGCCTTCTTTAAGGGCTATTGGCTGGAATTACTAAGGCACATCTCTCGGGGAAGCTTTATGGTGATGTATCTTGGAATTTTTCATGGTGGAATGGTCTTCAACTAGGGTTTGACTTGATTATTCTTGGTGAAGTAAGTAGAAAATATGCATTTTTATTCATGTAATGAGTTTTTGTGGTAAATTTTGCTTATTTCATGCTGAAGATTATGAAATTACTTGTTTAAACCCTAAGGGAGAAACATAAGTGCTTCTTTCTCCCTATAACTTTTTTACTAGCTTAAATTGTCAATTATACATTATTTAGAAGTGATTACTAAAGCCCTAAAGTGGTATCTCTCTAGTAACTTCACTCTAATTAGTAAATATATTTCAAAATCCCTTAGCCTAAGGAAGGAAGGTGCACTAGGGCCTAGAAGTGCCTACTCTCTGGCAAAACCCATTCTTAAGACTTAGATGCTTGAGGCCTTGAAGTGCCAACACCTATTGCATCTACCTCTTTCCTTGGACAAGTATTATCATTTATTTATTTCCGAAGTGATATTGTTGCTTTCATTGACTCCATAAGCCCTAAAAAGTCACTATTCCACTTTCCTAGTCAATGGTTAATCAAACAAACACTCAAAATTCAATCCCTCAAGTTTTTACTAACAAATACTAACACTAACTTAACATAAAACACTAACTTACTTGTTGTTGTTATAAATGTCTGTTACAACCATCTAAAACCAGAAAATTTTCTGCACAATTCATATTATTTGCTAGCTAATCACCTCAGAAAGTGCTTGTGACAAATCAATATCATTCTAAGTAATAAATTTATCTTTTCATTGTCTTTTCAAGCATTTTTTAGGCATATTTGAGGCATTTTTCTTGCAGCTGTTACAAAATATCTATTTTTGTTGTACACTTTCATTTTTCTGCAATTTTATATCAGCTAGAATAAATTTACTTGGTTTACTATCCTTTGAAACTTTACTATCATTTTTCTACTTGAAACTGCCATGTATTTTCTCTATTGTTTTGTCTCGGGAAGGTACACTTCGACATCTTCATTTGCTTCATCCCTCTTGGACGTAGACCTTGTGACACATTCTAATTTGAGTGACTAGTGAGAGGGGGGGTATGTTTATCCTATCCTTAGCTTACCCAACCCTTTAGGTGACCAGGGATGCCTGCCTTGGGGTAGATATCCTTCTACTCCTAAAACGTGGGGATATCATACTGAGGTGATAGTGGTAGGACATCATGTTTGTTACGCCAATCTACCTCACTTGCCTTGGGCTATGGGAAAGTACAGATTGTGCGATAACATTTTTGGTGACGTTGTCGGGGAACATTGAGTCAATTTTCCTCAAAAGACATATCTTTGGTAAGCCTTTCCTCAAATCCTTTTCCTACAAGATTATTTGGCGACTCCACTAAGGGTGATCCCCTCATTTGTTTTTGATAATATGAAAGAGGTTATCTGGAAACTTCATTGATGACAACCTGTAGTGGATGTCAGTACACAACCTATTACCCTATGGTTCCCCCCAAAGTGGTCCTCCAAGGAGATATTTGGTCCCTTGGATTTGAGTAATATCAAAGGAGGATCACACAATTTACCTAAGGAGGTCAATTCATGGCTACCCATGTTCTCTAGGAAAGATGGGACCTATGGCAACCTCCATTGGTCAAAATTTTGCGAGAGCCTTGACCTCCATGAATTTGGATAAAAACACCCAGATGTGTTCATGAATCTCTTCCTGGCTTCGTTCACTGGAGAGGCTAGAAAGTGGTGTATCAACCTCACAAGTAAGAGACTTAAAACCTGTGAGGATCTAGAACAAGCCTTCTTACAAAGATAGGGCGTGAAGGAATATCTGACTTCCCTTTTCTCACAATACCTGGAGATTTGTAAACAAGATGATTAGTCTATGAAGGAATTCAATGACAGATTCAATATGCTACTTTTCCGAATCACTTCTAACTTCTTACCACAAGATGCTATCATGGGAAAATATATAAAAGCCTTTGAAGGATATTTTCAATCCATCCTAAGGAACAAATTCCCAGTAGATCTCAGGGAGGCACAAAGTCTTACTTATCAACTCGAAAACAACCTAAAGTGGTATGAACCTAGCACCATTTCCAAGGTTGATTCCATCCAAGATGAGATTGTGAACTTTCATCAAATCCATGAGATACAAGTCAATGAGATAAATATTATGGAGGAAGGGTATGATTTTTTTGAAATACCAAAGTTAGAGGATGCAAGAAACCTATGCCCATCCTCTAAGGCCCCTACCATGGGAAAGTGGAGCATTGGGTTTTAAAACATGAAGGATGCAAATGCATACTCAAATATCTCATGGATACCAGGTTAGAGGATCAACATGATCTCTTGAAACCTAATGGTTTCCCCCTCCGATTAGGAGAGCTTGATTTGGTAACTCCTGAACTCAATTGAACCTTATCAATATTGAACCTTGAAGAAGGAGAGGAGAAGGGTAGACATTCACTTCCACAAGCTCTGGTAGAGGAGATTATCCTGAAAGAAGACTTCCGTATTATCTTTCATGTGGAAAGTATCAGGCGAAAATATGGTGAACCCACACCCTTCTTTATCACCCTCTAAATAAATGATTTCCTCCTCCATGACTGCATCTTGGATTCAGATGCTTCCACAAACATTATGCCTCGAGGGGTTATGCAACAATTAGGCTGTAATATATCTCGACCTTACAAGAACATGGAACCCAACTCCATTATAGTATGTGACCTTATCGAAGACTTAAATGTTAATTTTCACACTCCCCCTAATGTGTCTTTCCAAATCAATGTGGTCGTAATAGACGTACCGAGCAGCTGTGGAATTTTATTGTCCAAAGACCTAGTGTGGAATTTGGGTGGAAGTTTCTAATTCGAGAGATCAAAAATTGTCATTCCCCACCCAGAAGGAATGATCCAGGGGATCAAATTTTGCTCAAAAATTCAAAGTGCTCGGAATTGCTTCAAATTGAACGAGAGCGTAGGCCTCGTCGTTACGAACCCAACGCAACTCGTTTGGGTTCAAACAGACGTCAGGAGTGAGAGACATCATGTTCTATTCCAAATGACAAATAGGCAAAAAAAGGGATGTTGACTGTACAGTCCGTACAGTCTGTACAGACGCTAACGTGGCAGGTCGTACGACATGTGGCAGGTCATACAACATGTGGCAGGCAGCTATTTGGACAGTTGGCAGGTGACATGGCTTGTTTGCAGTGAATGGAATGGTGACACATGGCCCAATCAATGGTCGCCATGTGTCCCCTATATGTTGGTTTAAAATTTATTTGGAGTCCATCGGATTCGACCCCGTGACCTCCACCCACATGCAAAGCTTTGGCAAAGACCACCAACCAATGTGCCACCATAGTGTTTCTTAACACTACACGGTGCAGATTCTATTTGAATTCAAATGTTGTAAGTTTGGGCGGGGAGTCGGGCTGGGGCCTAGCCCCAGCCCGTGGTTATGTTATATTGTAATATGGCCACTGTTTAAACCTTTGCGCGCACATTCAAACTAAACCCCAGTCGTATGTGTTGTAATATGACCATGGGCGCACGCATGTGTTTTAACATAGCCCTTTTAATATATCCCGGTCACATGTGTTGTGCATAGAACCACCGGCGCGTCGACCGTTGTCCTGTGGTTTGGACTCGGCCCTTTTTTATATGTGCACGAGGTCATATGGTGGCTATTCGCCCATGGGCCTTGGACGGTTAAGGGCTAGCACGTAACCGTTTGACAGTTTGTACCGGTCGTACGGTTGTGCCCGGTGCTAAGTTTTACCGCTTAAATATGCGTGTGGGCTAGGTTGAGCCAACAAGGGTGTGTTTTGTAGATGAAGAGACATCAAGTTTGAAGGGGGACTCCCAGGAAGCCTATCTTCTTCAATTTTTGGCCAAACGAGGTGCCAAAAAAGCCTAGCTAGGGGTTTTTGGATGTTCTGAAGCCATTGGAGCAGTCTATTTGGCATTTTGAGCATTGTAAAGCACATTTTTGAGCACTTTGAGCAAATAATACAAATGATCCATTGGAAGATGGACCAGGAGATGTAGCCCAACATAGGGGTGAACTCCTTTATCATTTGTTGTGTCATGTGTTTTCTGTTCACTGTTATTGATGTTGTTTATATGTATCTTGAATGAGTAAATCCTATTAAAGTTGTGTTGCAAAGTTGATCCATTTGTATTTTAACACATAAAATTTAACTTGCAAATATTTTCAATAATACAAGTCTTCTTCATTTTTAGATCAAGGAGGATTCCTCACCCTTCACAAGGAACCTATTACCAGATGTCTGGTTGAACCCTATGAAGATATTGATGATCAACTCTTTTGCATGAATAATGGAATGGGAAATTTTCTTGTCCTAGACCCATAGTTTGAGGAATAGCCATGCCAAGAGTGTGACGAGATGTGGACACTAGATTTTGATGGTGCTCACTCTAATTTTGCCTTAGGAGCAGGGATTGTTCTCATCGCCCCTTCCAGAGAGACCTTCTAATTTTCCTATAGGCTTGAGAACCATTGAACAAATAATGTTGTTGAGTATGAAGCTTTGATCATAGGTTTCAACTTAGCCATTGATTGAAAAATAAAGTACTTAAGGGTCATTGGTGACTCTAATATGGTGGTTTCACAAGTACTGTTGAATTTTTCCACAAAGAATGAAAGACTTAAAAGGTACCAAGATTTGGCCAGGGACATTGCAAATCACTTTGAGGTAATATCAATGAATCAGTTCCTTGGGAGGAAAATCATGTAGTAGATGCTTTAGCAGTCCTAGATTCTACCTTAAAACCTCGTGAAGACCCCCTCCAAAACTTATGCAATATGGAAGTCATCTTTAGACCTTCAATCCTTGAAAACATAGAACATTGGCAGGTATTTGATGATGATTCTTGGATCCTCATATTTATGGAAAACAATAGGGAGTTTTTTGACTCATAGGTAAACTTCTTGGTTGAGTTCTTGAATCTTGAAGTTGTGAATTTACACAAAAATACTCTCCCAAAGGGATATGTTCCTCTAGAACAAATGTTTGACAGACATGTCGTTTACAAGGAAAAGTTCATCAAAGAACAATTTGATAAAGTTTTAGACTTCAATATAGGAATGAGGATCAAATCTAGGATGATTAAAATAGTTGAGGGAACCACCGAGGTAGAGAGAAGTGAAATACTTGACCTTATCATACAATCTAAGGATTTGTTTTCCTGGACTTATTATGACCTAAAGCCATATAGGGGAGATGTAATCCAACATGCCATTCCCTTGGTAGAAGGAGCTAAACCTTTCAGGTAGAAACTAAGACACATCAATCCAAAAATTGCAAACCAAATCCAAAAGGAGCTCCAAAAGATGGTGGATGTCGGTATTATAGTCCCTATCAGATACTCCTCTTGGATGTCAAACCTTGTAGTCATCTGAAATAAGAGTGGGGACATCTGATTATGTGTTGACTTTTGGAATCTCAACCAATTATCATTGAAGGACGATTATCCCCTTCCAAACATGGAACATTTATTGTAAAGGATCACGGGGGCCAGAATGATGTCCATGTTGGATGGATTCCTTGGTTACAATAAAGTTCTGGTTAAGAGGAAGGACCAACTCAAGACAACCTTCACTACACCATGGGGAACATTCATGTACTTGAGAATGCCTTTTGGCCTCATGAATGTTGGTTCAACTTTTCAAAGGGAAATGGATTTTACTTTTAGATATTTGATGCAAAAAATCATCGAGATATACCAAGATGATCTCACAGTTGTGTCAAAGAATATAAATGATCACGTCTCGCACCTTAGGAATGTTTTTTAGAGGTGTAGGAAGTATGGTATCTCCCTCAACCCTAAGAAGTCCATTTTTGGGATAGATAAGGGAAAGTTGTTAGGGAACATAGTTTCGGAGGAAGGAATTTATGTTGACCCTGAGAGGATCAATTCCATCAAAAATGTGAGCCCTCCCACAAAAAATAAATCTCTGCAATCATTTTTTAGCAAAATAAACTTCATTCAGAGATTTGTTCCTAACTTTGTCGAGAGGGTGAAACCTGTGAATTATTTGCTTAAAAAGGACATAGTTTTCAAGTGGGATGATAAGAGTTTACAAGCTTTTGAAGATATCAAGGACGCAATATCCAAAGCCCTAGTTTTGGTCAGCCCTGATTACTCTCGTGACTTCATGATATTTTCCTTTGCCTCTTAGGATACTATTGCTGGAGTTTTATTATAGAGGGATGTCGATAACCATGAACACCCTGTTGCATTTATGAGAAAATCCCTTAGAGATTCAAAATTGATTTATTCGATCACTGAAAATAAAGCCTACGCCTTGGTCAAATCCAATAAGAATTTCATGGGATACATCAGATATAATAATATCAGAGCCTATGTCCCTTACCCCGCAGTAAAGGATGTCTTGTCTTAACAAGAATGCATGGGAACTAGGGGGAAATGGGTTTCCAAAATCCAAGAATACGACCTGGAGATAAAACACACTAAGATTATAAAGGGAAAAGGATTGGTCCAAATGTTAACTGAAGGTAATGAGGAAGCTATATAGCTGGGGGAAAAGGAACAAGTCAACATGGTAGTAAGTGAATTAGAACATGATGAATAGTACTTCGACATTATATACTACCAAAACAATTTGACTTGCCTCAACCACTTAGTATATTACAAGAGGAGGAATTTGAGACTCAAGTCCATAAAGGAATTCCTGACCCAAGATGGTTTGGGTTGGAAGAATCTTGATGGATTTCTCCCTAGATGTGTGAACAAAGATGAATTTGACCACTTATTGAAGGAGATGCATTCAGGATACTCTAGGGTGTTAGAAAAACAGGACCACAGAGCAATAAAATAAAACAAATGCAGAAACAAAACACAGAAGACACACAATACAAGAGAGACACAGATTTACGTGGTTCACCCAGTGTGGGCTA
>JZKD02S2222751.1:1320835-1378553 GCA_000966675.3 Picea glauca | reverse complement strand
CTCAGAGATAAGCTGCCACCATTCTAGCGAGTCTTTCACTCTGTATTTTTACAGTCTCTGTACATTTCTTTCATTAATATAAATCGTGTATTACTGTATCTATGTGTTTATGGTTAAATCTCTGATACATTTATGTTATATTATTGGATATCCGCGATATCTATGTGCATTTATTTATTATATCTCCGCTCTCATTTCGTGCCGAAAATAATCCGGATCACTAGATGTGAATCGGGAGTCCCTATCTGAAATGATCTTCTTGGGTAACCCATGCAGATGGATGACCTCACTTATAAACATGCGTGGCACATCAGTGACATCATAAGTGTCTATGACCGGAATAAAATGAGCACTCTTGGTCAATTTATTAACCATCACTAGAATGGCATTGTGTTTGTGTGATGTGAGTGGTAGTCCCACAACAAAATCCATAGAAATTACTTCCCACTTGGACATAGGAACATCATGCAGTTGTAGGAGACCTGTCGGGTGGTGGTGGTTAGCCTTCACTTGTTGACACTCTAGGCACTTGGCGATGAAATGGACCACATCACGCTTCATGCCTACCCATAAGAAAATATTCTTCATGTCTGCGTACATTTTCTTCACACCCGAATGTGCACAATAAATTTCTTTCTGGGTTTCCTTGAGTATGATTCTTTGAATATCCCCACCTTCAGGGATGCACATCCTTCCTTGATATCTTAACAATCCATCTGCTTCAAGGCTATATCCTTCATACATGGGTTCTAACTGCCTCCCACTCTGGAGGGTTGAAGTAACCTTTAAATACCAACTATCTCCAAGGAGTTTCCCCAACACTTGCTCCCTTAGGGTACCAAGGAGAATGTGGTCGCAAACTCCCTAGCATCTCGCAAGAGCAATCTCTCCAAGAACATCTAAGATGTCTCTCCCTCTTCTTTTCTTCACCTAGAGTTTCATCATAAGACCTAGGATCTTTCTCCCTATAAGAGGTCTCCAAGACAAAACAAAGATAGAATAGAGAAAAATGATCACAAAGTTCTCTCTTCCCTTTATATGTACAATAGGCGAGGGAGACTAACATAAAACAATGACTTATTTCCATACATGTAACCAACAAGGAAACCCCACCTAGAGCACTCTACAATACAAATATGTACAAGTGTCATACTAGGGTTTATCCAACCCCCAAGATGAAATTCCCTCTAAGCATGATTCTCTTAAGGCTCAATGCCCCATCCTCTAGGATGGTGCACTATCCAACACACTATTAGTCCAACACTCTTCTTCTACAATGGTAACCCAGTGTCCTCACACAACTCCAACTATGTGTCACCTATCATGTGTTGAATACTCCTCTCATGTGTGCCAATGTGGTCACTGAGCTCCAATGCTCCTCATCAACATATGGGTCCAAGTCCATAACCAACCTTCATGAAGCATGATCCTCAACCTAAGTGTCCAACCTCCATGGTCTATATCACATGGTCCTAAGCTCCTAGGGTTAAGTGCCCTCCTCCAAGTGCCTAGTGCTTCTCCTCCTAGATCGGTACCTCCCCTAATTGAGCAATCCACTTTCCATTGCGTGCAACCAATGGGATTACCGTCGTTACTCAGAACAATAAGTTATGAATAGTTATTTTCAATCTATCTTTGCTCTCTATAAAGGACCTGGAATACCCTGCTTACGGATCATTAGAAAGTGCATTGGCATAAATACAGCAGTAAGAAGGGGTAATAGGTATTGGTGCTTATCCCGGTCCAGTTCTCTTTCTATCAGATTATTGGATAGAAGTTAGCTCATCTCGATCCTTCCATCCATGAAATGAATGGCAAAAATTTATTTTTGTACTTTCCGAATAGATTCTTCATCATGTCGATCAGGATAACAACCTCCTAGGTAAAGGGAATTATGCTACCACTCTAGTCAAGGTCAAGCATCCACCCACACCGAGCCATCCATATGTCCATGAAGCATCGCCAATAGGCTAGGAAATCTAACACTCTCCTAGCAAGGTGAAAGCACTTTTGGAGTAAACCCAAAAGTTAACACTCTCTCTTTACGAGAAAAGTGTTTTCTATAACATAAATCAATTACCTCTAAATCTGCAACTTGTAACTTTAGTGCCTCCATAAAGTTGAAAGAATACTCCTCCATCATGATAGAATATCATACCCACTCTACAAGAGTAATACCCATGAGTACATGTCCCCACATAGAAGCATCCAAGCAATCACTACTCACAAAGGTGTGTCTCTCTCCAAGCAATTAATCAATCAATCTACAACTCATCCTTCGAATGGTGAACATTGCAAGCACAATACAACAAAACCACTTGATTCACACCACCAAACTAAGATAGTCCATCTTCCCCTCTTTCTAGGGTCTCCAAAAGAGCAATGACCATCTATGAAAATGAGGAACATAACCCTAGATGACTACTTCATGCCAAACTCTTAAATTACTCTAGAAGAAGGAGGACATCAACAATAACCTATCAAAACTCCAGTGTCCCTAAAGTTGATATCATAGGAAAAAATCTTTTGGCACCACATCAAGAGCTAATTGGGGTATCTTGCAAGATAGTCACATCTCCAACAAGGCCAATACAAGCAGATCAAATCTATCAAAAGCACAAGATGAAATCTACATACATCTCAACTCATTCATCCTAAAATACAATCTCGTGGTAAGAGGAACAACAACCCATAAAGGATCATATTCAAACTATGAGCATGGGAATCCCTCTCAAGCACCCTCAAAGCCTCCAACAACAACCTCGACAAGGTAACCTCCCTCTTATTGAGAGAATCTTAACATGAGAGTATCATCATCGTCAAATCCCTCTAGATGAAAGAATACAACAACTCTATCACTAATAGTCATCATTGCTCCCATCAGTTGCAATTAATGAACCTGATTACACTAAGGAGGCAACTTAGAAGGAACAAGTATTGAAGAAAAGAAAAGAAATTGAACAAGTTGTGGACACTGAGTTCTGTGTGTTTGAGAGACTTCGTTTTTTTTGTTTTCATTGAGTTCATGCTTCTTACTCAAACTGGATGTGCTTGACATCATCCTCTAGACATTTTGTTTTTTAATTTATGTTTATCTAATAAACTATAAATTATTAATCTCGACAAGGAGAGTGTCTAAGTTATAATAATATTAGAATTTTAATATTATTCTATAATTATAAATAAATATATATTATACATATATTTATAATAAATAAATCAAATAGTAAATAAAATTTTAATTAAATGAATAAAAATAAAGTAATATAATCGTGCAAATTAAAATAATATAATCGCGCAACTCGTGACTGGACAAAACCCTATATTCCCTTTCTCTCATTAGGGTTTTCAATAATTGTTTCGACACAAGTCACTGTAAGGGTTCTCCATGGCCAGCTGCCAGAAGGGCGCGACCATGGCCAAACTCTTCTTGGTGAACTGAGGTTCGACCTGGCCTGAGCATGTCAATGAGCTTTTCATGGCCGACAGAGACGAGAGTTTATGGAGAGTCTAAAGGGCTTGTGACCAGAGGCACAGTGCACTTACACTCCAGAGCAGCGAGAGGGTAGATTCCAGTTGACGAGCCAAGTGCTGAATACTAAGGCTAGTAGCACAGGCCAGAGTTTTAACCTCATCCATCATCTTTTGAGCCAAAGTGCATTGACGTTGCTTTAAGAAACGAGAGAATATTGCCATCAAATGATGGTTGTTTACCACAGAAGCACGCACCCATTATTCGAAAACGAGCAGCCAAAGGAGCCCGACTTTTTTGAGAAAACATAGCCGAAACTTGAAGGGCAGACAAGATAGCAATAGTATTGAAACTGATAATATCCAGAACAGAGCAGTGAGCCCTTCGCTGAGATAAGTTGAAGGGATTCACTGGCGAGAGGTATCGTATCAAGGAATGCCAATGATGAGTAATTAGACCGGAAGATATGTTCTAGAAAAGACGAAGAGTCATTTTTTTTGCAAACAGAGACAAAGAATGAGGAGATATTTGAGACATATTTGCGTACATTGTCTTTGAGCTCAGATCCTCCCCACCATTTATCGGAAGTAGTCACAGAGAACAAGAAATTTGTTTTGTCAACCAGCAACAGGAATGCAGAAGCCGGTGTGAAAGACGAAAAATCCCAGAAGGAACCTAGTGAAATGAGAAGAGACTGAATAAAATAGAGTATGGCAGTAATCCCTCTAGATACACAACTTGAAGAACAAAGCAGCCATGCCTGCTAGCGCTCTGTATTTCACAGAACTGAGAGAAAGGGTGTGCCCCTCTAAACACAAAGGGCGATACCCAAGTCATTCTCTTGAGAAAACAAAAATACCCGAACATAGTGAAACCATAACTACAAACCCGAGCACACCATGAAATATGCTTAATGATAATTGGAGCAGAGGTGAAAAGAGATACAAGGACATTCTCTGCGATATCAATAACCTGAACCGTCAAATCTGTCGTCAACAGAACTGACAAAAGACCAGAGAACAGAGCCATGCTTAGATAAAGATGGAGCCACAGGAACTACAATATAAGATGTATAAAGCGTTCGAATCCATATACCCATTTCATATCTCTTGGGTCTGGAAGTTTTAGCTGTTTGGTGCTTGGCCATGGCAGTTTGTAAGTTTTGGGGATTGTTAAGTACTTTTCAGCTTGCAGAAAAACATTTGAAAAATGCTCAGCCTTTGCTTGGGAGTCAAGAACCGAATGAGATCTACTCAGCACTTAATCTGCTCGATGCTGCTCTTGATACCATATGTAAGGCCTTGGAACTTAAGGCAAGGGCATTCTTGTATCTTGGGAAATTCAAAGATGTGGAAAATATGCTGTAGGAATATATCCCAAGCCTCTGGTTTAGGGTGATAGTCCCATCTGAAAGCCCACTGGTGTCAAAAGAGATGTCAAGAGAGAAAGTGAAGCTTCTTTCGAGCTATGAAGAGAATGACAGATCGAGGGCCATTGTTTTACTCAAAAGTTTTTCAGTTTCCAAACTGAAGAAAAAGTTTTCGGCAGGGCTGTCTAGACGATGTGAACAGGAAGAAGGGAGATATTTGATTCTTGGAAAAGCTTGTTGCCATTTGGGTATGCTAGATGATGCATTGGTTTTGCTCCAAAGTGGAAAAAGGGCTGCTGCTGCTTCTTCCCTAAGAAGAGAAAGCACGAATCTGAATGATGATAGTTTTTGCTCTGAGAATTCTGCTTCAGAATCAGAAATCGTTAGCCACTTGCTTGGTGTTAAATATAATGTAACCTCAACAGGATGACTGTACATTACCAGCTGTCCTAGCCAGCTGTACTTTCTATTCTTGATTTGCTTGAGCCTATTTAGCTCAGCTATTTCCCTTTGCATAGTACTTCTTCATGAACTTCTTCATGTACTCGTTTTGTACTCTTCTTCTTATATTCTAATACACTGTTTTCTATTCTATTATTTCTCTCTGCATTTCTTGCTTCACAATTTATCATGGTATCAGAGCTACAGTGGTAAGCCTCTTCACACAAAGACTGGAGAGCAACACGATCCTCAAACAACGCAAAGCTTACACGGATCTTGAGAGCACGTGACAGAGACTTTTTCACAAGGATTGGAGAGTTGTTCATCATACACTCAAAAGATCAGCGTAAGAAGTTCACGCGAGGAAGCAGAGTGCTATACGCTCAAAAGATTGAGGAAGCGAAGACTGCAGATGGAGAAACAGTAAAGATTCTTGCAAAATTTTCAAATTCGTAAAATATTCACGAAAAAGAGCTGCAGGACGCAGGAACATTTGAAGAACTCAAAGAATTCGTTCAAATTCGTTAAAGATTCCTACAGAAGGCAGAATCGTTTAAAGATTTACGAGAATTCTCTCAAATCCGTCAAAGATTGCAGCAGACAACGCTAAGCTTCAAAGAACTCATGAAATTCTTTCAAATCTTTGAAAGAATCATGACTTTTTTTTCCGCAGGAGAAAATTTCTTCAAATGCAGCAAAGATCACGTCTAAGGAGCAAAGAACAACCATCGTAGCAGTAAGATCCATCCTCCGAACAGATCTGAGGTGGAAATCCAGTTCAGAAGTGACGAGGAGAGCGTAGAAAAGGCGAAAGAATTTCAGCAGTTAGATTTCGTGCAGAGGACTGATAGCCGTCGGATCCGTGAGAAAGTGCACGAGGATTAGTCCTCTGGAGCGCACAGGAGAAATTTCGACTTGCGAAGTCACGAAATCATTAGGACCATCCATCTCAAAGGACAGGTAGCAGCAGATCCAAGCGCCATCTCATTTCCACATCTTGGCGTTCGCGGTTCGGGTAACTTAGTGACAAGATTTCTAAAGTCGCGAAATAACGAATCACGAAATCCCAAAAGGATCTGGACCGTCAGATCACAGGAAGATCTGGACCATTGAAGAGTCCAAAGGGAAGTTTCGGCATTTCGAATTTCGTGAACTCGGAGGTTCGCAGAGCGAGAGCCCAAAGTTGCGAAGTTGCGAGGAGTAAGGACAGCCGTTGGATCTAGAGAACGGGAGGACCATTGGATTAGGAACCCCATCGTGTATCGTGTATTCGGAGGTTCGGAGGTTGAAGGGATCTCTTTTCGACTGTAGAAGTCGCGAAGTGCCAAGAGCTGAGGCACGAGGGAACACGTGGCAGAGCCATAAGGTGGGGCCCACGTGATAGATAGGCTGACACGCGCCGCCTAGAAAAATGAGTCAACAATCCGTTGATTTCTCGCATCTCGGGGATTTGCGGGATAAAAGCGTGAAGGCTCGATGCTTCAACCTGCGAGGTTGCGAATAGCGAAAAGCGTCAAGGGAGGAGTCAACCCGGCATTGGCTTATCGCGTCTCGGGAGATCGCAACATGAGGGCACGAGAGTTCAACCAGAGAACTCACGAAGGTGCGAGTTGCGAAAAGGACTTTGGGTTAAGCCCTTGGTCATAGCATTGTGGTCGCTCAGAGGATAAAGAACCGGCACAGACATCGCTATTCTCCAAATCGAAAAATCCAACAACGCTTTAACATTAAGGCGCGTGGTCACATTGATTGGAGACTAAGGACCAATTCAAGGTGGATAAAATCTCTTCAGCTTTCGGCAATTGGAAGTTGGAGAGTTCAAAGGTCTCGTCTAACAAAATTTGCGACGTCAACACTCGCGAAATCTTGAAACACAACATTCTAACATCCCTGCAAGAAACAACAGACCTGGTTTCAGCGAAAGAGACAGGTAAATATGAAATTTCCTTCTGTTTTTTGCAAAAAAATTTAAAAATATGGCGTCGTCTAGCAATTTAGGACCAACTCAGGGTCAGATTCTTCTTGGAAAGAACTATGAGTTATGGTCTCTTCGGATGAGATCCTTCTTGCAAGCACAAGAGTGCTAAGATCAAGTGGATCTTGGATATGTGGAACCAGATCCAACAGAGCTTTCCGCCACGACAAACTGACAAAGAATTGCTCAGGCAACTCAGAGAAATAGAGAAAATAAAGCTAAATTCTGGATTCAAAATTCTGTGGATGATTCGATTTTCTCAAAAATCACAGGCACTGGTACTTCAAAACAGGCCTAGGACATCCTTAGATAGATCTCCAACCACAATTCTAAAGATGAAAGTCCCCCAAGAAGCATGGAGTGGGACAAAGCTCAATGTTCTGCATCTAAGGACATTCAGATGCATAGCATACGCTCACATACCTTCCGAATTAAGGAAGAAACTTGATGACAGAAGTGAGAAATGTATTTTCACTGGATATAGTGAAACATCTAAAGCTTATAAGCTTTACAATCTAATCTCCAAGAAACTAATTCTCAACAGAGATGTAAAATTTCTGGAAAATCAATTCTGGAATGATTCAGAAAATCAGCAAATGGACAGTCAAAATCCATTGCTGCCAAGTGTTAAACACAGGAAATTCAGGACAACAAGTACCTCAAACTATTATTCCAAGATTGTAGGTACAAAGACAACCTGAAAATTCTCAAGATCACTCAACTTCCAGCAGAGACTCATTCTCTGAACCACAAAATCAGAGAAATCGAAGTTTGAGAGAAATCCATCAGCAGTTGGATGACTTTGAACAACACAACCTTTTCGCTTTAATGTCATGTCAACCTACATCTTTTAAGGAAGCAGCTAAGGAGCCACATTGGGTTCAAGCCATGAACCAAGAAATTGACTCCATTGAGAAGAACAAGACATGGGATCTTGTTGATTTGCCAACTCACAAGAAGAGTATTGGTGTCAAGTGGGTTTACAAAACTAAACTCAATGAAAAAGGGCAGATTGAAAAACACAATTTATCACTTGGAAATATTAAATTTCTGCTAAGGAGAAAAATAATTGTTGTGGCTGCACTAGATGTTGGTCACTACTCCGAGTTAGCAAGGCATTTCTCAAAAATTATTGATGGAAGAAGAGGTACCCCTCAAGGTTTCATAGAAGAATTCTATAGGTTGCGAGCAACAACTTATCAAGCTGCAGGATGAGTTACTGATTCAATATCTGATTGCAATAGGACACTTACATTAGATCCTACATGTATTGAAGCTTTAACCATATGGGCCTCCTTGTTTGAAACTGCAAGATGCTTCTCTGAGAGCTTGCAGGATCTGCGACATCTAAGACTACTTTATGAGTCCATTCTTCGCTAGCAAAAATTTCCAGTACCTCTTTGGAAGCATCAAAATCTGAATTATAGGGATGTCCATGGAAATCTTCAATTTTTGAATTCTAAGATTCTTACTATGAAGCAAAGGATAACAAGTCCTTATAGAGTTGATTATTACACTTTTATTGGTTTAAGAAGAGGTTGCACAAGGGCATATTTTGAATGTGCACATCTATTACTTTCCCCGAGGCGTAGGCCTGACAAAGCTTCTCATTTTGTTGATCTCTGCGAGTTTGTGGATGAGAGAGATATTGATGCTATTAAATATCAAGCTCGTTTGTCAACCTTGATGTTGTATAGATTGTTACAGAAGGCCTACACATATATAATGAATTCTATCATGGAAGAAGAAGCTGAGAAACAAAAGAAGCTAAGAGCCAATGAAGTAAAATGGGAAGAACCTAATGGACAGGTTGCTAGAGTGCCTAAGAAGTGTCTTCAAGTTAGAAGTGAACCTTATATTGATGTAAAAGTTGATTTCAATCAATCAGATTGATGTGCAGGGAGTAAAGCAAGTAACATCATGGCCACTTCTTCAGGAGACTATGGTGGCACAAGACAAAATCCCAGTGTTGTGGGTGGTCAAGCCTAGGTTTCAGTTTTGAAACCGGGCTCTAATACCATATGTAAGGCCTTTCATACAAAGCCTCAAAATAAAAAAAATATATTCATCTTCTTGCAGAAATAAAGTCAATATTTAGTTCAAGGTATTCCTTTCATAATTTTCTTTACAACAACATAATAACAACATAAAATGTACAAAATACATACCTCTACCTGTAGATTAGTTGATTTAGTCCATGGTTCTTTTGTTCTTGAGCTTGCCTAAACTGCCCAATTGAATATTAACCTCCCAACCAACTAGGAACAATCTCTCCGACTCCCTAGCTCCAGGAATCCTTGCGGTTTCCTGGCCCCCGAGCCCAAAGTTCCCAGCAACAACAGTGCCCTGTGAGAGTTTCCAAAATGCTCTGTTCTCCCAATTTTCCTCCGCCTCCTCCTTCACCTCTTACAAAAATTTCCAATCCAAAATGAGACCCCTCTCCAAGTCCCCTCCTCTCTTCCTTATCCTCCTCTCTCAAATCCCCCTCATTAATTTCCCAACAACCTTATCCCCCCATTAATTACTTCACCCCTATTTTAATAATAAAATAATAAAAGTCTCATTTAATATATTTTAATAATTAATTAAATTTAAATTAAAAACTATGATAAAAATTAATCGATTTGGGTTGTTACATTGATGCATTCTACACATCATCAACAATATCGTCCACCACACCAGCCTAGTCCCAGAAGGCAATGAGTCTTTCTCCATGATGTAATGAGTCCAGGTATCATGGTAAGTGTCACTCTAATATTTGAAGCATTTGAGCATGATGCAAAAGATCTTTCTTGATTTCGAGACCTTTGCTTGGAATTTATGCTCTTTGCCTTATTTAGACCTGGTGGGTGTCATTGTATCCTAGTAAGTTGGTCACCCTTAGGAATAAGTTGCTACTGGGGGGTTCCTTGAAGATTCATCATCCATTCCCGGTCATACTTGTCACTTTCCATACTTCATTCCCTCCATCTCCCCAACCTTTTGGGATTTTCTAGTACACTAACCCGAGAAGGGATTTGTACCTTATTTCATGGGAAGAAGGAGCTAAAGGCCCAGAGGGTGAAAGTAGTTGGAAAAAGATAAAATCCAATCATAAAACCTTCAAGATGATTCACCCAGGGATCCCCGAGAAAGCAATGAAATGATTCTCTATAAGAAATGGAGAACCTACAAAATAAATGATATTGGATACTTAAGGGGTTAGTTGGAGGATGGGAGGTCTCATCATGAGCCAACCCATTATGATCATGGGTATTTAGCGGTATGACATTACCATCATCTGGTCACCAAGCCAGGGTAGTGGTTCTCAGGTACACGACTGAGGAAAAGGGGGTCTCATCACAAGCTATCCTTCTCATTTCCATGATGTATTTGTGAATGACACTATCGATATCTGGACACCAAGACAAGATAGTGGCCTTCAACTTGTTCCTTAAAGCATAAAATAAATATAAAGAAAGAGCTAAGAAGAAAGAATGGAAAACAAATGGGCTTGAAAAAATGTTGCATCGCGGACGAAGGACAACTCACTCTCTACAAAGGTGCCCATATATTAGACAATACAAACCATTGTATGTCATGAACCCATGCCCATAAGTTCACCCCACACCATCCCATGTTCACACATGACTAGGATAAGTTCCACTTAGGAAACACCCCGGACCAGAGGAGTGATTGACCCAACATGGCACCTTGAGACCCCTCCCACACCTAAATTTGACAAATTGTATAACGTCCTTGAGCATTTGTTTGGCTTGGAAAGGGTGGTTTGATGCACATGTTCGAGTGGTTTGATTATTAGATGTGGCTTACTTGCTATGATACTTGTGACTCATGAAACCCTAGAGGGCATACCTATTTGTCTTTGTAGGACCCTTCCCGGTGGACAGGTATTCATGAGGAGATGATAAATTCAGACCTTCATGAGGGCTTGAAGCCTAAGGATGGATGTAGAGACCCCAAACTTGGGGAAAGACAATGACGATCGGTTTTCTTAGTGAAGGAAGAGGATGTTGCCTTTGGAGGCACCCTGGAAGGCCTAGACGATGAGGGGCCACCCTTCCCCACCTTCACATTGGATTTGGAGACCTTGGACGTCACCCTAGTAGCCCCATGACATCACCCAGGGCTAGGGTTTGACATTGAGAGATGTTGGACTGCAATTTTGGCATGTGTGGCATTGAGGAGGACCTTTGGAGGCCCAACGTTTTGCTATATGACCTCAATGTCTCATGGAGGAGGCTTGATGTCACCCTAGGAAGGATGATGTAACCCTCTTTAGGATTTAACATGGTCGGTTAATTAATCATCTATTTTTTTTTTACAATGGAAATTAGTAATGGGTAGGTTTGATCTAGGTTAGGTTCAAGATTAATTTTATTTGTTGCCACTATAAATTAGGAGTATATCCAACAACTCTCAAGTCACATATACCAATAACTTGTGATTTAACAAGGCCTAGGCATCCAAAGCCCACTAAAGTGGACCTGTCTCCCAGAAGTAGTCTACCCATATTTTTCTTTTTAATCAAGGAAAATGATAGCAACATATAACTACTAAGTACTCACCTCCCTTTGCTAGTAATGGATTTTTTAATTTAATAAATGAGTAATTTATACTGAAAATGGTCAAATTCTTTGATGTTTTCTAACTGTTCTATTTTTTTGCCATTATCGTTGGAATCCAACGACATAAATCTACATGAAATCATAATTTTTTGTTGTTTAAATCACATTTCTAAATGCTTATACAGAATTAACCACTCAAATCTGCATATCCAACAGTTTCCCATCAGATTTCGGGAAAATGTCCCTAAAAAAATATAAAAAAAAACAAAAACACAAAACATTTAGCATACAACAAATTCTTCTACCATAACAACACAATATGTAAATAACTTCAACATTTAAAATATTAAAATTTCATATCAAAACGAGAGTTATTATATTAATATTACTTGTGTTTTGTTTTATGATATTTTTAGTCCGTGCCTCCATCAGGGACTATAGCATTCACCTAGCGGTCAAAATATTTTGACCGTATATTAGTTCACCGAAATATTAAAATTTCATATCAAAACGAGAGTTATTATATTAATATTACTTGTGTTTTGTTTTATGATATTTTTAGTCAGTGCCTCCATCAGGGACTATAGCATTCACCTAGTGGTCAAACTATTTTGACCGTATATTAGTTCACCGAAATTTATCCCTTTAACAAAAGTTTTCCTATATTAGTTCACCCACATTTATGGCTTTAAACAAAGTTTTTGGAAAATGAGTTTATTATTTTATTTTTTTTAAATTAAAAAAGAATTTTGCAATTATTAAAAATTCATATTCAATATTTTTCATTGGTCTTTATGGAGGTGATGGAACTAAATAGTCTTGGTGGTGAGCTTTTATTTTCAAATATTTGTCAGATTGTAAAAAATAATTTTAAAAACAAATTTATAATTATTTATGATTTGCCAGTTTGGAGGCTCCATCATAAGGCTCTGTGCAGACTGACAATGCAACTCAATCATCACGTTATCTGCAGACTGTCAGTGCAGATCAATGCAATCGATGCAGTGCTCTGCATTCGATGCTATGAGTCTGCGCTTCACTGCAAAAGGGAGGGGGCAAGGAAATAAGGAATGCCATCTGACATATCAATGCAATCGATGCAGTGCTCTGCAGTTGATGCTATGAGTCTGCCCCTCACCGCCTAAGGAAGGGGGCCTGTGGGAAATAAGGAAGTCCCACAAACTAAACAAAGATACTAGATAGATGCATATAGATGTGAAAGGTTTGTAGAAACTTTGAGCCCATTACGATTCGAGTTGAAGCAACTCGGAGGAAGAAATTTAGATACCGCTGTCAAGTCAGAATCTGCTTCCATGATGTTTTGGCTTTGCTCGAATACTAAAATTGAATGTTACGATACTGGCGTTGATAAGGGTCAGTATCATGTTAAGATTATGTATAAAAATTTAATTGTTTAATTTTATATTTATGAAATATGATCTTTGGTGAACGTTTTGAAGTTTGAATACAGGACTGTGATCCATCTCACCTGTCCACTCAATATAAATTCATAAAGATATTTAATAGCATTCAAAAATATTAAGTAGGCAATGACAAAACAGCAAGTTAAAAATACCATGTTGCAATGATCATATATATTTTTATGTATAGCGAGTCCAACAATAGGATGCAAAATGCTTCAAAATAAGGATTGTGAAAAAATCACCAAAATAACAAAGACAACTCCCAAATGTTTCGAAATAAGGATTGCGGAAAACTTGCTAAAATAACAAATACATTTTGAAAAAGCCAACAATACTCACCAACAAATCTTAACGATGATAAGCACATTAATGACATAATAACAAAGACATTTTGAAAAAGCCAACAATATTCACCATCAAATCTCAACGATGATAAGCACATTAATGACATAATAACAAAGACATTTTGAAAAAGCCATCAAAACTCAACGATGATAAGCACATTAATGAAATATGTAAAATCTCAATCATGATAAACATGCTCATGTCCCTCTTTATTAGCTTAATTAAAAAATTATAGGCAAGGACTAGCTACTTTGCAGCTATTCAACTTGTTTTTAAAATAACAACCACCTTGTTTCTTTTATGTTATAATTAGTTCGGCACTTACTATCAAACTCTTTAGATCGGACATAGACTTTTATAAGTCCCTTTTTTACATTCCCTTAGAGAATAAAAATAAAAATAAAGGGGAAGTTGTTTATCATACTAACGATGACTCTTTAGATGAGACATATATTTTTATAAGTACCTTTTACACATTCCCTTGAGAATAAAAAGAAAGAGGGAAGTTGTTTATCATACTAACGATGGATATCGTAAACATATTCATACAATTTTAATGATAAATTTTAAGATATCAAAATAATTTTAAAGTATTTAAAATATTAAAATAATTTTAAAATATTATAATAAAAGTAAATTATATATTAGTTTTTCTAAAAAATTGAATAAATTAGGAAAAATCCAAATAATTTTATTAATAATTTTTTTTTCAATGTATATTTAATAGTAACGTAATTGTTTCTTTTAACATTGTTCATGTTATGAATTTGATGTTGGATGAAAGTTTTGAAGGATTGATGATTAGATTGGAGGAAAAAATGGCGATTCTAGGGTTTTTTTTAGCACTAATAGGGAAAAAAGGAGCTTTGTAGCTCCCTGGTTGGGGAAAGGGAAGGGTGTCCTTTGGGCAAGGAGGTACTATCTCCTGGGATGTCATATCCTAGGATAGGAAAGGCCTCAAAAGAAGGGTTGGTAGAAGAGAACCAAAAGTCTTTCAAAGATGTAGTCAAAAGTAGCC
This sequence comes from Picea glauca, assembly GCA_000966675.3. Lineage (NCBI taxonomy): Eukaryota > Viridiplantae > Streptophyta > Pinopsida > Pinales > Pinaceae > Picea > Picea glauca. The sequence continues at coordinate 1,363,941 of JZKD02S2222751.1, read as the reverse complement.
CCAAAAGCAAGGGCGAGAATGTCAAGATGGGGGGCATCTACAATGGAGAGACCAAAACCTGTCAGAAGGAGAGAAACACGTCAACTCAGAAAAATGAGGAAAAGGGACTAGACCTGACAAATAAGAAAAAGAGGCTTCATAATGACTATTTACCTAAGACTGTCAAAAATCCCAAGTACGAGGTCACTTTGAACGAGATAGTTACTTACATCCAATGGATGTGAGATCATTCCATAATCAGGAAATTTATGGGGATGTGGCCCTCAGAAAAATCCCTACAACTATGGATAAAGGAAAGATGGAAGGTAAAGGGGAAAATCGACCTTGAACTACGATCGAAGGGATTATTCACAGTTGTCTTCTCAGAGTCGGGCAAGAGAGACAAGGTTTTTGAGGAAGGCCCCTATTTCTTTAACTTTGTAGGCCTTCACATGAGATTCTGGACAAAAAGATTTGCATCGAAGAAAGAAATCTTCATAGTGGCATCGGTCTGGATCAGGATGTACTCCTTGCCAAGAAAATTCTAGGAACCGGAGACCATCGAGGGCATCAACAACATGTTAGGATCCTTTGTCAAGATCTCAGAGGTGACAAAGACGGCCAGGTATATCTCGTATGCTAGAATATGTGTTTACATGAATGTAGTTGCTGCTCTCTCAGAATCTATGGCCATCTCTTTAGGTATTGTCCCCTGAACACTTCTCCTCAAGCGACTACAGGCAAGGAAGAAATATATCTGGAGGGTTTTACCAAGATTCCAAGCAAAAGGAAGGAAGGGTGACGACAGTCGAAACAACCTATAACAACTTAGAAAAAGAGCTTGGGTAATAGCTTCAAGATCATGGAAGGAGAACCCAGTGAAACCGAAGACAAAGAACAACCAATGGAAATGAAGACATAAACCAAGGAAGCCACAGAAACCAAGGGTAGAAATTCCTAAATGACGCAAAACGGAGAAGGAATAATAAAAGAAAGGAATCAAGGGGACATAAGTAACGATGAAAGAAAACCAATATTCAACCTCAAACTTTGAAGAGGAATCAGAACTGGATATACCTCATGCCATGGAATTAAAATAAATTGAAATAGATATGCCAACTCTTAGGGAGATACATGGATCTTCGAAAATTAATATCCTTACCATAGTCCAACTCATATGGTTACAAAAATACCTAGAGCAAGGTAAGGGAAAGGATTCCAACCCCAAACCAGGCTCTTCAACCTCAGGAAGTATGGGTATCAAGACCAATCCCCTTAAAGCCCCAAAGAAACCCTCATGAGAGGAAAGAAGAGAGTGAAAACCTTACCACCAAAAGATGGAAGAAACATGAACATTGATGGTAGACTCAGGATAAGTGGTATCTAATATCCCAAAGGACAAGCCGTGTTGTAATCATGTTTTGTAAATCATGCTTTGCAGGCTAGTGAGTTGAGTATTGATAAGTTGATAGGCTTATGTGTTTATTAGGCCAGAGAGCCTAAGTGTTAAAGGCCAGGAGCCTGATTTTGTACATGTAATTATGCACATTATTAATAAAAGATAAACATCTCTGCGCGTGGACCGACCACGATGAATGAGTGATGGGGGACTAATTTTCCACAAAGCCTAGGTAAGGGAGAGGGGGATGAAAGGTAATAAAGAGGGGCTAAGCTTGGGGGATTAAGCCCTTGGGAATAATAATTTATTATTATTCCAAAGTACTGTGTAAATGTATATGTTTTGTCCTAAGTTCCTAGAGAGGAATGCATGCTGATGGAGCACATGCAGCTTCATGGGCGACATGTGTCGACCCAAGCGCATGTAGTTAAAATCATAGGAATGAGCTGTGTTGGGGGTTCTGCATTTTTTTTCCAGCCATCACTTGAGTCTGGGGGTTGGACCTTCCAATTCTCCATTCTTCGTCTGAACTTGTGACTGTCCATGATCGACCTCTTTCTGGTGTTGTTTTCAGATTCCTTACCTAGACAGTTCAAGCTTGTGTGTGAGATCTCTGTGCACCCTTACGCAATTCCGAAACCATAACCATGAGTCCATTCCATGTTGCATGATTGAGAAACCCGAATTTGTTTGGGTCGTGTTGTGCTATCCCAGTGGGTTGTTGTGGCAGTGTAGTTCCTGACCGTGTGAGGTTGCTGCCATCGACTATGCTTTGTTGAGCCTTGCTATTGTGTCCTCACTGTGCTGGAATCGGTCACAAGAACAAGTTGCCAAACCTGTGAGAAACTCTCTCCAGGTGAGAGATTGTGCTGAGGAAGTAAGAACTCCTGGAAGGGGTCCTATAGCTACTACAGAACTCTAAGACTTCCAGTCTAGTCTGTTGTTGAAGCCCAAGGCAAGGGAGGTTAGTAGCCGAAGGACTGTCTTGGTGACAGTGAAGGTGTATACTCTTGGGGTGGGATAGGCATGTGGGGAATGAGAGTCTGTGAGCAGTGGGCATAAGTGACTCCTGGGAGAAAATCCTTCCTCTGTAACTGGGTGTCTTCCCGTTGACCTTGCCTAGCCTAGGATTCCCTGCTCGATGGAGCTTAGTCCCAGCTCGGGGGTGACCTACTGTTGAGAGTGATGAGCAGCGCGGTTTAAGGCTAGGAGGTTCGTGGAAGGTATGCACATAGTTGGTGAATTACATCTAGTTTCAAAGATAAGTATATGCATGTGTTTAAATTCAGCTTTTAAATGCATGTCTGTGATGCTTGCAATATTATCATGTATCCCATTGCGATGATGTTTAATGTTGTGCATATGAATTATTGTTAATGCCATGGATTATGTATTCTAGTAGTAATTAAGTGCTTACTATGTGTTAATGTATTGAATTTATTTAACTGCATGTTATATAAGTGTTATTCCACAGTAGCATTACTCCCAATGTGGATTGACAGCCTAGAGGATGTTACAGTATGGTATCAGAGCTTTAAAGGGATAAATTCATAAGTGTTGGTAGCATTGCCCGACCTTTGGAGGGTCGGGGATGTTACATTTTGGTATCAAAGCCAAGGTTTTCAACACTGAGCCTGGATGGGCCAGATAAGGGGCCATTGGACCTGATGTTTCAGGTAGAAATTGTGTCTGGAGGGACTAATTTCAAACCTTAGATTATTTTTGAGTGTCAAGGGGTTGCTTGGCCGTGTTATAAAATTGCATTCGGTGTGGTATTTGGCCACAGAGAGAGAGAGAGAGAGAGAGTGCAGCACATGAAGTGTTGGAGCCGTTGGATTTGATCGGGAGGAAAGGACATCCCTCACGACCGTCAGATCTGGAGAAGGTGTAGGAGAGTTATCCTGGAAACCTTTCGGGGATTCGACTATCGGGAAAAGCGAGATGTGTTGATGCACAAACTCCCGATGCCCAAAACTCCGAAGTCTCGAAAAGATCTACACTGTAGATCGCAAGGAAAGAGATTGACCGTAGGATCAAGCGAAGGAGCAGATTACAATTTCGACTATTAGGAAAAGCAAGATGTGTTGATGCACAAACTCCTGATGCTTGAAACTCCAAAGTCCTGAAACGATCTACACCATATATCGGAAGAAGAAAACTTGATCGTTGGATCAAGCAGAAAGTAAATCGCAATTTCGCGATTTCGGCTATCGGGAAAAGCGAGATGTGCTGACGCACAAACTCCCGAAACCTAAACTCCCAAAAAGAAAAGTGAACATGGTAGGACCCGATGACGTTGCCGAAGGTGACATGGACCCTCCTAAGTGTGCCACGTGCCACCGTGGTTGTTGGAAACAACTGTGTTACGTGGGCCTGAAGGGGATAAAGTAAATAGGAATTTCGGATGTCAGAAGATTTGGAGGAAACAAGTGTGGGAACTCCCAAGGTTCAAAGTCCCGAAACCCCAAAGTCCCAAAACATCGATGACGGAAGGACCATATTGGGTTCCGACCATTGGATGTCATGTAGACGTGGACCGTTGATCTACCCGATGTCGCCAGTTTGTTAACCAGAACTTGAGAGATAGTGGTCTAGTGTTTGGTCACATCCCGTGATCGCATGGGCTGGGGACTAAGGAAGAGGGGGCTATCACCCAAAAGTTATAGAGCTAAGCAGAGCTCAAAAGATTCATGAAGTCAAAACATTTTCTTAAATCTGAATGGTTTTGAATGTGTGGAATTTGTTAAGTAATGACGACCTGACAAATCCCTGTTGTATGCACATGTGTTTACATAAGTTTAGCAAGTGACAGAACTTAATAGGGTTGTTGTTGAGAGCAGAGAATCGAAGAGGTGTGGATTGCCTCTAGTTTAGAGAACAAAAGGAAAGGAATGTATGTCAACTTGGGAGTCGAAGGATCGAACTCCAATGGGCACGGAAAGGAGATGGATAAGGAAGGGCATATGGTGAAAATCATTGAAAGATTGCAGAAAGATGCCCAGGCTTGCCGAGCTGATAGCAGAAGGCTCAAGAAAACTCAAGATAAACAGGGTGAATTCAACTTGAATTTGTTGTAGAGCCTGGATAGGATCAAAAAGAAATTGGAAAAGGAGAGTGACACAAGAAAAACATGGAGTCGTAGGACCCCTGAGAGGAAAAGAAGATCGAGGAGTGTTAGCAGATGTCATCGTCGCTCCCCAAATCATTCCAGTAAAGAAACATGTGATAGTTCAAGCCCATCTCCTACCAGAAAGCATAGGAGGTCTGGAGTGGATGAACTAAAAGGAGAAATGAATAAGATTAAGCCTCCCACGTTTGATGGAGACCACCAGAAGGAAGAAGATGTCGAGACATGGCTACTAGGCATGAGGAAGTACTTCCAATTGAAAAATTATTCCTCTCATGCCGAAGGAAGAATTGTGATGTATTAGTTGAAAGGAAAAGCATCCATGTGGTGGGATCATCTTGTGCAGGTGCAACACATTAGAGAGAAAGATATCACTTGGAAGGAATTCAAGAGGTATTTCGAGAAGAAATATTTGACTAAAAGATATTATGACAGAAAGATGAAGGAGTTCTTTGAACTCAAGCTAGGCAGCATGACCATTGATGAATACGAGCGAATTTTGGAACTGTTGAAGTATGTTCCATTCATCAAGGAGGAGACTGTCAAGATTTAGAGGTATCTAAGTGGATTACCACCTTCTATTGGTGACAAGATTCAGTATGATGACCCTAAGTCTATGGAAGAAACAATAAGAAGAGAAAAATGTTTATATGAACAACAAAGAGAAAATCCTACCTTATAGAAGGATTGGGAAGACAAGAAGAAGTTCAAGAAGGAACAAAGGTAGAAGGGAAACAAGCCTCCCTTTTTTAGAAACAATCCTCAGGGACAACCATATTTTAGAGAGCCCAGAAAGGTTGAAGTGGGTGGTCAATTGTCAAGGCAAACACCTATGGAGTGTTGGGGTTGTAAAGGAAACCACAAGTACAGAGATTTCCCCCACATAAATGATAAAGTGAGAGCCTTCCACAATGTTTAGCAAGCTAAAACAGTGGAGGACATGGGCAGTGGAATGCCAAGGATATACACATCCCTGGACAAAAAGCAAGCTGAATTTCAATCCCACATGATTGAAGTGGAAGGTATGATTAACAACCGACCACTTACTATTTTAATTGATTCAGGGGATAGCCATAGTTATATAGATCCCAGAGTGGTGGAAGGTTTGCATTTATCAATAAGAAAACATGAAAAGTCTTGGTTAGTGCAGTTGGCTACATGAACCAAGAGGAAAGTCACTGAGTTGGTTAAGTCCTGTCTTGTGGACATGAAGGGATTGAGCACGAACGCTGAATTGAATATTCTGCCTTTAGGCTCTTATGACTATTTAATTGGGATGAATTGGTTGGACCAGAACCATTCCCTCCTGGATTATTGTAACAAGGCATTTACTTGCCTAGATGAGGAGGGGAATCGGAAAACAGTCCAAGGAATTCCCAGAGTTGTTGTTGTTAGAGAAATTTTAGCATTACAGCTGAAGAAATTCTACAGGAAAGGCTATCAGTTGTTTGCAGCCCATATGAAGGAAGCATTTAAGGATGAGGTATCAAATATTGGAGACCATGTGGTACTAAAATAGTTTGAAGATGTATTTTAGGAGGTACCTGGACTACCTCCAAAGAAAGATATCGATTTCTCTATAAATTTGATACCTGGAGCAACTCCAGTGTCGAAAGCTCCTTATAGAATGAGCACACCAAAGCTGAAAGAACTTCAGTTGCAGCTTGATGAGCTTTTGATGAAGGGGTACATTCACCCAAGCGTGTCACCTTGGGGTGCCCCGGTCTTGTTCGTGAAGAAGAAGGACGGAACGTTGAGGCTATGTATTGATTTCAGATAGTTAAACAAAGTAACAGTTAAGAACAAGTACCCTCTATTGAGGATTGAGACCTCTTCGATTAGTTGAAGGATGTGAATATATTTTCGAAGATAGATCTCAGATCGGGATATCACCAGGTAAGAATAAAGGATGAAGACATCAGCAAGACCACCTTTAGAGCAAGGTATGGTCATTACGAGTTCATAGTGGTGTCGTTTGGGCTATAGAACACACCTATTGTTTTAATGTGTTTGATGAATGGTGTGTTCAGGGACTATCTAGACAAGTTTGTCATAGTCTTCCTGGATGAAATTCTGGTGTATTCCAAGTTATAGGAAGAGCATGAACAACACCTAAGGATGGTGTTGCAAGTGCTAAGAGAGCACTAATTATATGCCAAGTTGAGCAAATGTTCATTTTATCAGGAACATATCCATTACTTGGGTCATATTATTTCAGAAGAAGGGATCATCGTGGATCCTGAGAAGGTTGAGGCCATCAGAGAATGCTCAGCGCCAAGGAATGTGGTGGAAGTTAGATATTTTATGGGTCTAGTGGGCTATTATGGAAGGTTTATAGCAGGGTTCTCAAAGATAGCCTACCCTATCACTTCTTTACAAAGGAAGGAGAAGAAGCTTCTGTGGATAGAGGATTGTGAGAGAAGCTTCCAACAATTGAAGAAACTATTAACCAATGCTCCAATCCTGAGGATTACAGACCCAAATAAAGATTTCGTGGTGTGCACAAATGCATGTAAAGAAGGGTTGGAAGGAGTCCTAAGCCAGAATGGATTCATAATCTGTTATGAGTCCAGGAAGCTAAAAGAGAAAGAAAAGAATTATGCCACTCACGATTTGGAGTTGGCAGCAATCGTTCACGCTCTAAGGAAATGGAGAAATTACCAGCCCACCCTAAACGCTAGGAAGAGTAGGTGGCTAGAGTTTCTGTGTGAATACGACTTTGATATCAAGCATATCAAAGGGAAGGAAAACAAGGTGGCTGATGCACTCAGCAGAAAGGTGCACACCTTACATGCTACAACCATTATCATGTAGCAAACTGATATAAAGGGAAGGATTTTGGAAGCTGCAAATGCAGATTTGCAGTACAGGGAGCTGGTAGCAAAGCTACAACAAGGTGAGATTCCATAGAAAGTGTAAAATTATAAATTGGAAACCGATGGGATACTTATGTACAAGAACATAGTTTATGTACCTAATGTCTAGGGTTTGAAACTTGGGATTTTTAGAGAAATGCATAACGTGCCTTATGCAGGGCACCCTGGATATCAGAAAACTGTGGCAGCAGTCAAGAGCCATTATTTCTGGCCAGGTATGAAGAAAGAGATTGTTGAATACATCACCAGATGTATGGAATGCCAAAAGGTTAAAGATGAGCATAGACACCCAACAGGGTTTCTGCAACCTTTACCCATTCCTGAGTGGAAGTGGGAAGTGGTGAAAATGGATTTCATCACGGGATTGCCCAGAACATGCAAGCAACATGATTCCATTATGGTGGTGGTGGACAAGCTTACAAAAGCTGCCCATTTTATTCCACTAAAGACTACTCATAAGGCAACAGATGTTGGTAATATTTTTATGAAGGAAGGGGCACGATTGCACAGAATTCCCAAGACAATTGTGTCTGACAGAGACCTAAAATTTACCTCAAATTTCTGGAAGGGGTTATTCAAGGGATTCAGAATGAATCTGAATTTCAATACAGCCTACCATCCTGAGTCGGATGGGCAGACAGAGTGGGTGAATCGAGTGATAGAAGACATACTGAGAATGTATGTGATGGAAAAACCATTGAAATGGGAAGACTACCTACACTTGGTAGAATTCGCCTACAACAATGGGTATCAAGAATCATTGAAGATGAGCCCATTTGAAGAACTTTATGGTAGAAAGTGCAATACTCTCGTAAGCTGGGATAATCCAGCTGACAGAGCAGTAGTTGGGCCAGAGTTGCTCAAGCAAATGGAAGAGAAAATGCTAAAAATAAAGCAGAATTTGAAAGCTGCCCAAGACAGGCAGAAAATTTATGCTGATAGAAACAGAACCCATAGGGAGTTTAAAGTGGGTGACCATGTTTTACTAAAAGTGAAAGATAATAGAAGTTCCCTAAGGCTGGGAAACTGTACCAAGTTGGCAGCCATATTTTGTGGGTCATTTGAAATCCTAGGAAGGATTGGGCTAGTTGCATATATGCTTGCATTACCTGCATCCATGACTGTACATAATGTGTTTCATGTTTCATTGCTTAAGAAATATATACCTGATGCTAGTCATGTTATCGATTGGAATGTGATTCAGGTGGAGCAAGAAGGTGTGTTGCAAGTGCATCCTGTGCGCATATTGGACAAGAAAAGCAAATAGCTCTGGAATCAAGCTATAAGGCTTGTAAAGGTCCAATGGACCTAGTATGGTCCTGAGGACTCAACATGGGAGCATGAGGATGCTATGTGGGTAGAATACCTGCATCTTTTTCAAGATTTTGAAAATCTTACGGATGTTGTGTGAAAGTTGCACTTAGGACAGTGCAAAAATAAGGGGAGGGGATTGTAATATCCCAAAGGATGAGCCCTGTTGTAATCATGTTTTGTAAATCATGCTTTGTAGGCTGGTGAGCCGAGTATTGATAAGATGATAGGCTTATGTGTTTATTAGGCCAGGAGCCTGATTTTGTACATGTAATTATGTACATTATTAATAAAAGATAAACATCTCTACGTGTGGACTGACCAAGATGAATGAGTGATGGGGGACTAAGCTTCCACAAAGGTTGGGTAAGAGAGAGGGGGCTAAAAGGTAAGAAAGAGAGGCTAAGCTTGGGGGCTTAATCTGTTGGGAATAATAATTTATTATTATTCCAAAGTACTGTGTAAACGTATATGTTTTGTCCTAAGTTCCTGGAGAGGAACACATGTTGATGGAGCCCATGCAGCTTCATGGGAGACATGTGTCGACCCAAGCACGTGCAGTTAAAACCATAGGAATAATCCATGTTGGGGGCTCTGCATTTTTTTCCATCACCTGAGTCCAGGGGTTGGACCTTCCAATTCTCCATTCTTCGTCTGAACTCGTGACTTTCCATGATTGACCTCTTTCTGGTGTTGTTTTCAGATCCCTTACCTGGAAAGTTCAAGCCTATGCATGAGATATCTATGCACCCTTACGCAATCTGAAAACCATAACCGTGAGTCTTTTCCGTGTTGCATGATTGAGAAACCCAAATTTCTCTGGGTCATGTTGTGCTATCCTAGTGGGTTGTTGTGGTAGTGTAGTTCCTGACCATGTGAGGTTTATTCCATCGACTATGCATTGTTGAGCCTTGATGTTGTGTCCTCACTGTGCTGGTATCGGTCACAAGAACAGGTTGCAAAACCTGTGAGCAACTCTCTCTATGTGAGAGATTGCACTGAGGAAGTAAGAACTCCTAGAAGGGGTCCTATAGCTGCTACAGAACTCTGAGACTTCCAGTCTGGTCTGTTGCTAAAGCCAAAGGCAAGGGAGGTTAGCAACCGAAGGACTGTCTTGGTGACAGTGAAGGTGTATACTCCTGGGATGGGACATGCATGTGGGGAATGAGAGTCTATGATCAATGGGCATAAGTGACTACTGGGAGAAAATCCTTCCTCTATAACTGGGTGTCTTCTCATTGACCTTGCCTAGCCTAGGATTATCTACCTGGTGGAGCTTATTCCGAGCTCATGGGTGACCTACTTCTGAGAGTGATGAGCAGCGTGGTCTAAGGCTAGGAGGTTCGTGGAAGGTCTGCACACAATTGGTGAATTACATCTAGTTTCAAAGATAAGTATATGCATGTGTTTAAATTCAGCTTTTAAATGCATGTCTATGATGCTTGCAATATTATCATGTATTTCGTTGCGATGATGTTTACTGTTGTGCATATGAATTATTGTTAATGCCATGGATTTTGTATGGTAGCAGTAATTAAGTTCTTACTCTGTGTTAATGTATTGAATTTATTTAACTGCATGTTATATAAGTGTTATTCCATAGTAGCATTACTCTCGACATGGGTTGACAACCCGGAGGATGTTACAGTATGGTATCAGAGCGTTAAAGGAATAAAGTCATAAGTATTGGTAGCATTGCCCGGCCTTTGGAGGGCCGGGGATGTTACATGGTATGTCTCCGAGATAACTATTTTCCTCCCCAACCCAAATGTTGATAATGAAAATCACATCCTGGAATATTAGAGGTCTGAACAACCCTTCCAAGCAAAGGATGATGAAGAAAAAAATCCCTATGATGAAAGCAAACATAATCCTCCTTCAATAAACAAAGTGTTGTGATGGTAATAACAGACGGATAACATAAAGAATATGGCTCAGGTGTGAAGCTAGCTAGATAGTAACTGAGGGTAAGTATGGAGGATTCACCACCCTTTGGGATCCAGAAACAATATATATTGAGAATATATCTTCTAGCTCTGGGATTTTCACCCTAAAATTCAAAATGAAAGGTACAGAGGAAGAGGATTACATCACAAATGCCTGCGACCCCACTACTCCTAACTTAAAAAGGAATTTCCTGGATAAAAAAAACCTACTAGGAGCTTCTTTGATTCACCAAGTTTGGATCCTATGAGGGGAATTCAACATGATCACAACCCCCCTAGAGAAACAAGGAGGCCTGCATAGGATTGACCAAGAGAGTAAGGTTTTTGGTGAGATCATAGAAAAACTCAGCCTAGTAAACGTTCCAACCAGAAATGGCATCTTCATTTGGAACAATAAGAGAGGAAAAGAGCACAAGATAACAGTCTGTCTTAACAGATTCTTACTATCATAGAAAGTCGTCCAAATTAAGCAGGGCGTGTCTGCAGGGGTTCTCCCTTTCTAAGGATCGGATCATTGGCTTATAGCTCTAGAGTGGCCGCATGTCTACAATCAAGGTCCCTCTCCTTTGAGGTATGATAAATTATTGCTTGACCACTTGGACTTCCTTACCAACATGGACCTCTAGTGGAGATATTTGAAAGACCTACATGGAACGAAAATGTACCAATTCCAACAATGATTGAAGCATGTCCATTTATGTCTTAGGAAGTGGAATAAAGAAATATTTGGTAACATTTTGGAAGAAAAGAAAAAAATAGAACAAGAAATGGAGGCGATACAACAGAAAGGCATTCATGGTATCTTCTCCTCAGACCTCATCGTGAGGGAGGTTGAAATCAAGGAGGATCTAGTCAAAAGAGAGAGGCAATAAGAGATATTATGACATCAGAAATCCAAGATCCACTGGCTAAAAGAAGGAGATAAGAATACTCACTTCTTCCATAATTCTCTAATTCAAAGAAGAAACAGAAACAAAATTGTGTCTCTCAAAGCACATGATGGCAGCACCAAAGTGAAAAATGACACAGTGCCCCTACCTCAACAGGGTCTACTAACCTCCCAGTCAATGGATCTTCAAACTTCCTGAGCCAAAATAGCTCTTCGGATTCCTGTTGGAACCCTCATGAACAGACTCCACAGGTCCTTTCCAACTTCACCCACGCGAACTAGTGCCAGCATAAATTTCCTCTCCACATGACCACTGGCTATGACCACGCACCTATCCCAAAAGGTGCTTCACAACCTCAGGCCTCGGGTGGTTTTGTTGCGAGTCACCCTGACTCTCTCGATACCTGAAACTCCGAACTAAGATCTTGGCGCATGCTAGCTCATTCCCTTTACTTCCATTGATGTGACTTGCAGCTATGACCTGGGGCCAACTCCCAAGTTCTTTGGGATTTCGCACTTCCCGAACTCAGAAATTAGTTCACCTTTTACTCCCGAAGTTCGATCTCCGAACTCCTCCAATGTCAGATCAATGACCCATGCCCTTCCATGATCCGACGATCCTGATCACTTATTCGCGAATCGAGACTTCGCGTTTCGAGATTTTGGAAAACAACTCCCTCCTTTCTTCTGACTCCCAATATTTGAAATCTCCTTCCCAACAAAAGGGTCAATGGTCATATATTCTCTCATATCGATGGATCAACTATTCCTCCTAAGATTCGAAGTGTTGTATGACTTCTGGCTCGTATCCTCCTCGCAACTCCACTAGATCTAACGGCACACAACTGTCGGCACCTTTCTCCTCCAGGGATCTCTACCATCCTTCGACATTCTTGATGGCTCCTTGCAAGATATCTTGGCATGAACCCTTCTGAGCTTGTTTTCACGAGGTGACTTCGAACCTCGTCCCTCCTTTGTACTCTCGATAACTCTATCCTTCCTGAGCTTGATTCTCGCTGCAGACTCCGAGATTCTAAGGAATCTTGCACACACTCCTTGCGACCTTCACGATAACCTCTGGCTATCTGAACTTTGACTCTATGCACTCCTTGTGATAGAGGTTCTTCAACCACTCACCCAGGTTGGAAAATTCTAAGACTCAACTTGGCCTACGCACACCTTGCATGACTCTGTGCTACTCTAGCACTTCCGCAGGTATAAGTTCAACGATATCTCTCCCGATCTTTCTGAGGTAAAATTAGAATCTGTCGATGCACTCCTTGTGGATTTCCACTGCACTTCTTACAGGAATTCTCAGGAAGAGAAACAATTAAAACTTATACACCTCTCACAGACTTCATACATTCAACATGAAATCGCATACATTGAGCATAAAACACATACATAATAGAGACTATAAATAAACTGTAAACATACCATCCATTTGATGCATAAAGCAACCATAATACACCATACAATTGGATTAAAGAATTATTATATTAATTCAAGTTCTCTATACATGGATTTCAATAGCAACAACTCTCTGCTCATACCATCCTATCTTCTACTCCTCTACCTCTATCTCATCTTTCTCTCCAGCAATTACAATGATAATAATCTTACCAAAAAACCTCATACGAGGGAGTCTTCTTGAGTTTTTCTCTCCTACAAATCTAAGCTATATTATCAAATTAATGACTATTATCTACTTATCATTTATTACAATAAATGTCTGCAATCGACAAATATCCAGTTGTCCTCCACTCATGCTTTGCTGGTGACGCTCCTGCATAATACTCCTTTGGCTGAAAAATTCACGGACTCATGTCCATGAGCTCCTGCACCAACTTTCCATGTTTTTGAATATCGTCTTCGCTTTCCCAACCGACATCCTCAATCGGGGGTCCTCTCCATTTTACCAAGTACTGAAAAGATGTCTTCCTTTGGGTCTTCTTGCTAACTCTCTGATCCATAATCTTTTCCATCTGTGGCCTTTCTGCTACAAGCATACATTTTATCCATTGAATCTCCTTTTGATCCTCTACTCCTCCTACTTCATCTGCTCTATAAGGATACATATCTACTACATTGAATATGGGTGATATACCCACATCATATGGCAATTCTATCTCATAATCATTTGCCTCAAACTTCCGCAAGATTTTACATGGCCCTATATTCTTCATTTTCAGCTTGTTATATGTTCCCCTTGGGAACCTTTCTTTTCTGACATGTGCCAAAACTAAATCTCCCACTTCAAATTGAAGCTCTCTCCAGTGTTGATCTGCTCTATGCTTGTATTCTTGACTAGAACCTTGCTACCTCTCTTTGATCTTTCTATGGAGCTCCTGCATTTCTGGTGCAAAATCTTCTGCTCTAGCACTCCTGAATTCGCTCTTCTCTAAGTCTCTCAACTCAGATACTCCTCTTGGATTCATTCCATACATTATCTAGAATGGTATATTTCCCGTGCTCCTATTAGGTGAGTCATTATATGCAAATTCTGCTTGCAGCAAAATCTGATCCCACTGACTATGATGTTCAGCAACCAAACTCCTCAACAAATTCCCCAAGCTTCGATTTACTACCTCAGTCTGTCCATCCATATGAGGGTGATATGTTGAGCTAAAGGATAAATTAGTCCCCAAATTCTTCCACAGTGTCCTCTAGAAATGACCAACAAATTTGGTATCTCTGTCTGAAACAATACTCTTAGGCAATCCATGAAGTCGAACAACTTCTTTGAAAAACATATTTGCAATGTGTGTTGCATCACTGGTTTTCTGACATGGAATGAAATGTGCCATTTTGGAAAATCTATCTACTACCACAAATATGGAATCACATCCTCTTTGTGTTCTCGATAGTCCCAACACAAAATCCATGCTTACTGCGTCCCACAGCCTCTCTGGTATTGGAAATGGTTGATAAAACCCTATATTTTGTCTTTTCCCCTTTGCATGCTAGCGTATTCTACATCTGTTGACAAATTTCCTGACATCTGTCCTCATTCCTGGCCAATAATACGAATTTTCCAGTTGCACAAATGTTTTATCATGGCTGAAATGTCTAGACAATCCCCCACTATGTTTTTCCTTCAAAAGGTTTTCTCTCATGGAACACTTCAGGATACACAACTGATTTCCATTGAAAAACAATCCATACTGGATCAAATATTCAGTCCATTTTCTTCTGTCTCTCAGAACATGACTTTCACATGCCTCATAAGCATCTTGGAAATCTGAATCATCTCTGTACATCTCCTTTAGGTGTTCAAAACCTAAGGTCTTCACTCGAAACTCCTGCAGAACCAAACATATCCTGCTCAATGCATCAACAACCTTGTTAGCATTTCCATAAATGTGCTTTGTAAAAAAACTAAAGTTATGCATGAACTCAACCCATTTTGCATGCCTCTGGTTCAATTTTTCCTCTCTGGTTATAAACTGTAAGGCCTGGTTGTCGCTATACAAAAAAAACTCTTTCGGAACCAGGTAGTGCCTCCATTTCTTCAAGGTTTGAATAATTGCATAGAACTCTTTATCATACGTGGAGTATTTTCCCTTGGTCTCATTTAGCGTCTCATTAAAGTATGCAACCGGTCTATTGTCCTGACTCAAGACTGCTCCAATCGCAAAACCACTTGCGTCACATCTCACTTGAAATGTTTTACTGAAATCCGGCAGAACTAAAACTTGTTGTCCAGTTATCTTCTCCTTTAACAACTTGAAACTTTTCTATGCTTCCTCTGTCCAATGAAAATACTTATGTCTCTTCTTGAATGTATCCATCATCAACGCACAAATTCCACTAAAATTCCTGATGAATTTCTTATAGAAATTGGATAATCTATGGAAGCTTCTGACTTCAAAGATATTCCTTGGTGATGGTCATTCTTTGATTGTATTACCTTCTCCGGATCCATCTTCAGTTTAGTCGAAGAGATAAAAAAACTCAAATAAATGAGTTCCGTCTTCATGAAAGACGACTTCTTCATATTTATCAGCAACTTCTCTTGCTACAACCTCCTCATTATTGAAGTTAAATGCTTCAAATGCTCCTCCTCAGTCTTACTGAAGATTAGTATATCATCAAGATACACAATTACAAACTTACCAATGAAATCTTTGAAGACTTCATTCATCAATCTCATGAAAGTAATCGAAGCATTAGTCAATCCAAATGGCATGACAATCCATTCATACAATCCTTAATTTGTCTTGAATGTTGTCTTCTATTCATCACCTTCCCTCATATGTATTTGGTGATATCCACTCTTTAAATCAATTTTGGAAGAAAACTTTGCTCCACTCAAGAAATCCATCAAGTCATCCATCTTGGGTAAAGGAAATCTATACCTGATGGTGATTTTGTTTATAGCCTTGGAGTTTGTACACATTCTCCATCCACCATCCTTTTTCGGACTTAACATTGTTGGCACAGCGCATGGACTCAATATTTCTCTAATCAACCCTTTGTCCATCAAATCCTGGACTTGCTTCTTAACCTCTTCATTCTCCTGTGGTGTCAATTTGTACGCTGCTTTGTTTGGTAAACTCGCTCCTGGTATAAGGTCAATGTGATGGCTTATACTCCTAATGGGCAGTAACAAACAAGGAAAATCATCCACCACTATATCAGTGAAATTTTCCACCAGTTCCCGAATTTCCTCAGGTAGGTCATCTATAGAAGTACTGGTCAAGATGACTCTAGGTTTTCTCACCACAACAAACTGCATTTCTTGATCTTTCTTGAATTCATCCAAAAGTGCCTTCCCACTCATGAGAAGTATAGTATTTCTTGCTTCTTGATTCACCTTCTTGTCTTCAATTGGCAGCAACATATGATTCCTACCATTCTTCTCCAAGGTATAAGTGTTATTTGTTCCATCATGAATAACATTTTTGTCATATTTCAAAGGCCTCCCCAACAAACCATGACATACATCCATGGGAATCACATCACATAAAATATCATCTCTATATCCCCCTATCTTAAATTCAACTAAACATTGTTTAGTGACTATTACCTGATGTCTCTTTTGCAACCATGAAAATTTGTACAGGCTTGGATGTGCAACTGTCTCTAATTACAATTTCTCCACCATCTCTATTGATACTAAGTTATCCATGCTTCCACTGTCAACTATCACCTTGAATACCCTGTCTTTGGTCTTGCAAGCAGTCCTAAACAAATTGTTCCTCTGGACTGGATTTTCCACTTCCTTCTCTGGTTTCAAGAGAATTTTCCTCATCATCAAGGATCTTCCACCTTCTGCATCTTCTGCCTCAACATTTCTCCTTTGTGCCTCTGAAATGTGAGCTTCACCTCCTTCTTTATTTATCTCGAGGCATTCCCAATATTTGTGTCCTATCTTTCCACAGAAAAAACACTTCACCTCCTCTGCCTCTTCCTCTTCCTCTTGCTTGAGGAAAAGTGTTCCTATCGACATATTGTCTTCCTTGTGAACTTCCTCCCTTTTCTGGGTGGTTATGTGGCTTCTTTTCTTCATCCTTGGGCTTCTTTACTCTATCTTGGGAAACTGATTTGCCTCTGCTTTGACTTCTACCTCTGCCCCATTGACTTTGTTTTCTAGCCAATTTCTCTTTTGCTTTCAGAGAAACTTGATAAGCATCTTTTACATTTCTAATTGCCACCATGCTCATCTCATCCTGAATCTCATATCTTAGGGCATTCATATATCTGGCGACCTTTTCATCATCACTCTCGTGATGACCAGCTCTAATGTTTAACTTGTAAAACTCATCTGTATATTCCTTCACTGTCATCCCTTTCTATCTCAAATTCTGCATTCTTCGAAACAGATTGATTTGATAATATCTAGGTATGAATTTGGCTTTCATTTTAGCGACCATCCCATCCTAGCTTTTAATTATTTTTTTTCCCTTACATCACCTATTAGCTTGCAGTTCATCCCACCACAATGTTGTATGTCCTTTCAGTCTAGTGACAACATGCTTGACTTTCTTGTCTTCTTGAACATCCTCATAGTCGAATTATTTATCTAGGGCTCTAAACCAATCTAGCATCTCCTCAATGTCGAAGTTGCCTTCATACATCAGGATGTCCAACGTTTCTCTGGAACCCATTCTTGGCAGCATTGTTTCAAATTCCACCACATAATTCAAATCACAATTGTCCTCTGTCTTCTCTTGCTTACAGAAAAAAATAGTTGTAAGCTTTGATACCACCTGACGTAGTGCCCCTACCTCAGCAGGGTATTCTGACCTCCTGGTCAATGGATCTTCAAACTTCTTGAGCCGAAATAGCTCTTCAAATTCCTTTTGGAACCCTCATGAACTGACTCCACAGGTCCTTGCGAACTTCACCCACGTGAACTAGCACCGGTGTAAAGTTCCTCTCCACGTGACCACTGGTTGTGACCACACACCTATCCCAAAAGGCACTTCGTGACCTTGAGCCTCAGGTGTTTTTGTTGCGATTCACCCCGACTCTACCGATACCTGAAACTCCGAACTAAGAGCTTGGTGCATGCTAGCTCCTTCCCTTTACTTTTACTGATGTGACCTCCAGCTATGACTTGGGGCCAACTCCCAAGTGCTTCGAGACTTCACGCTTCACGAACTCATAAATTAGTTCACCTTTTTCTCCCGAAGTCCAATCTCCAAAATCCGCCAGTGTCATATCAATGGCCCACGCCCTTCTGTGATCTGACGGTCCTGATCACTTCTTTGTGAATCAGGACTTTGCATTTTGGTATTTTGGAAAACAACTCCCTCCTTTCTTCCAACTCCCGATCTCTGAAATATCATTCCCAACGAAAATGATCAATGATCATATATGCTCTCAAATCGACGACTCAACTATTCCTCTTGAGCTTCGAAGTGTTGTATGACTTCTGGCTCATATCCTCCTTGCAACTCCACTGGATCTAACAGCACACAACTATCGACGCCTTTCTCCTCCAGGGATTTCTACCGTCCTTCGAGATTCTTGATGGCTCCTTGCCAGATATTTTGGCTTCAACCCTTCTGAGCTTGTTTTCACTAGGTGACTTTGACCCTTGTCCCTCCTTTGTACTCTCGATAACTCTATCCTTCCTGAGCTTGATTCTCGCTACAAACTCTGGGATTCTAAGGAATCCTACACGCACTCCTTCCAACCTTCACAATAACCTCTGGTTATCTAAACTTTGACTCTATGCACTACTTGTAACATAGGTTCTTCAACCACTCACTCGGGTTGGAAAAGTCTAAGACTCAACCTGGCCTACACACACCTTGCGCAGCTCTGTCCTACTCTGGCACTTCCACAGGTATAAGATCAACGGTGTATCTCCTGAGCTTTCTGAGGTAAACTCAGAATCTGTCGACACACTCCTTGCAGACTTCCACTATAGTTCTTGCAGGAATTCTCAGGAAGAGAAACAATTGAAACTTATACACCTCTCATAGAATTCATACATTCAACATGAAATCACATACATTGATCATAAAACACATACATGACATAGACTGTAAATAAACTGTAAACATACCATCCATTTGATGCATACAACAACCATAATACACCATGTTTTCGTCCTTATACACACTTGAAAACATGAGCTTGAGTTCGGCTCACTTAGTGTGTCCTTGGTGGCAACATGCTTAGGTTCACAACCCATGCTGTCACTTTGACCGGAACCTCTTTTGTCTAGGCTTACTCCTAGGGAAGCCAAAGGGGGTAGACATTAGTTACTAGATGAATTAAGTTAGATTCCAGGAGTTGATTTTAATTTTTTAAGGTTAGAGGGGATTCTAGTCCTAAAATTCTAAGACAACCATGCAATATGCAAGGGTTAGCATGACAAGCAAGTCCTTTCCCTAGGTCAACTAAGACTAGTGCCTAGAAATTGGGCAAGGGGTCAACTATGTTTCAAGGTGGTTAATTACAAAAGAATTGCAAGTTACAATTTTACAATAAAGAATAACTCAATGAAAGAATATCATGTACAAGATTTACAAGTTAAACAATGATAGATTATAAATTATACAAAGCAAAACTAACCAAGTATTTGTTCAATGTGTGCAACATATAGAAGGTTCAAAGCATCAATCACATCATCATTTACACTATATCATCAACATATAACTTCTTCAACAAGACTACCAAGATGATTTAAGCACAATTACTATGAAGGAAAGAAGACAATCCACACTCTTTACTACTAAACCCACCAAGTATTATTATATGTGGCCAAGGGTTAATAGTTCGGCTTTTCTTAAGGATTTTAAGTTTTATTATCTTTCACCAAAGCCTCCTCCTCCTGTTGCCAAATATCTGCCAGGTTCTCAAGATAGTAAGGAAACGAGGCCCGCCCTAGCTTCCATGGTCAACCCTGACAGTAAGAGTACTTCCCGGAGAGGACACCCACCTGGAGCACCACAGGTCGGTCCCCTGCCACTACCCTCCATTGTTTTCCTCAAACCCATTTTAGATGGTGGAGATGGTGGTCTAAGGTACCCTAAAATAGTCTATTAAGTATATATGATAGTTAGGTATACTTGTAGGTGATTACAAGAGTGTTTTGAGAGTTTTAAAGTGCTTAAAGAGTGCAAAATAATGAGATGGCCGAAACTGAAATTGCTCAAAAATGTGTTGTTAAAGATTTAACCATAAAGTACATCAACACATAAGAAGTAAATGAGATAAAAGTTTTAAAGAGATAGATACACTTAGATCACATGCACATCACATTAGTTGATTAGATACTATAGATAAAATGGCAAGAATAACTTGCCATATGAGATGAAAAAGAAAATTTAGTGTGTTTGCCAAGTTAAACCATTCAAGAAACTCAAGCACAAGACGTGGCTATTAGGAGATATTAAGCAATAAACAAAATAACCACTTATTGATTAAGCATCACAAGAGACATTGAATATGAGATTAAGATATGTGCTTAAGAGAAATTAAGAGCTTGAATGAAAATAAACTAAACAAGAGCAAGATAGATATTAAGTGTGTTGCTCAAATGGGCTTAAGAGATGAGATCTGATCTAAAGCATGAACATCAAGAGCATAAATCCACTTAGATCAATTACATAACATGAGAAAATAAGGATACACACTTATCCTTACCTCTTTGGGGGTTTCTCACCCAATTAGGTAGGTTCTTAATTATCTTGTCTTAGTTTATTAGGGTTTTCTTAGATCTTATTATTAGGATAACTTAGCAAGAGATAAGATAGCAAGAGATAGTGAACCAAAACAACGAACTAAAAAGAAAGCTAGGTCTACAACCAACCAAACACTACCCTCCTAGGTTGAGAAGGTGCCAACACCTTCTAAACCTCACGGCCAAGCTAGAAGAAAAACTCAACAAAAACTGAAATACAAGCTAGATCTTCCCACGTCCTAGCCTACCCACAAGCTTGAAGAAGAAGGGAGGCCATACCACTTCCCCTCTTACACCTCAAGCCCAACTAAACAAGCAAACAAGAAGAAAAATGCACTACTTGAGCTATAAACAAGACTAGGGAGTAAGAAAAATTTACCAAGTTCCCCCAAGGGGTTGTTGAGTGTTGTATGTGTCCTTTTGGGGCAGCCAATAGCCTCCTATAAGATCTGATGTATCTGTTAAAACAGCAAGGTCTTCTTGCTAGGATGGCTACATACAACCAAACAAAGTTAAGGAAAACCTTGCCCTTTTGGGACAAGGACTTTCCACAAGACAAGATAAAAATTATGAGATATTATTGACCTATCTAAAACAAAGTATGCTAGCTGAAAGTGAGATGGATGTAGAGCAAATAATATAGCAAAGAAATAATCAAGATGGCTGAAGTATGAGTATCCTCAAGAGACCCTTACCTTCTAGAAGGTCTTCCCAATGAGACTTTGAAAGTGAACTTGCAATCTTCCTTCAATACCAAGCATATACTAGATAAAATGTTGATGCAATAATCATAAATGACACTTCAATTTAAATTATACATCAAGATTTATAGGGAAAAAGGGCATACACACCATCTAACCTACCTAGATAACACTTTATCCAAGATCTAGTATTGCATGAACTATGAAAGAAAACCTAACAATGTTACCTCCATTTGCATAAGAGAAGCAAGCACACGCATTACCCTTCTTGTTTTCCTCCAAAGCTTCTTGAATTTTATTACCAAAAGAAGTAGTTCTTGGAGAGGAATACTCCAAAACCTAAGAGCTAGAATGAAATGAGAATGAATGAAAT
Organism: Picea glauca; assembly: GCA_000966675.3. NCBI lineage: Eukaryota > Viridiplantae > Streptophyta > Pinopsida > Pinales > Pinaceae > Picea > Picea glauca. Next base: position 1,342,198 of record JZKD02S2222751.1, on the reverse strand, counting down.
GACAAGAGAGAGAGAGGAAAATCAAGTAGCATAACAATAGCTCAAGATATGGTGAGATGGGAGAGAGAAAAGGGATATATTTATACTTGGAGAGGAAAACCTACCCCTCTTGGATCTAAGCCAAGTGTCCACCACCAAGCAATGGAGTAGATCTCTAGGCTAGGGCACACTTCCTAGGGTTTGCACAATAGATCTAGGGTGTAGAAAAATAGAAGAATTATTTAGATAGATCTAATCGCATGGAGAAGGTGTGGGATTTGTGCCAAAGAATATGAAAAGGCTAAAATAATTATTTAATAATTATTTGTTGGAGTTTCTAGCTGAGGGAGGGCGCATCATTCTTGGAGGGTGCACCTCTTGGGATGAGGGGAAGAGATGAGGGGTTAGGAAAGGGGGGGAGGTGTTGGGAGCACACAAAGGGTGAAGGAAAGGCATGGGATCCATGCTAAATCAAGGTGAAGAGTCACTTCTCAAATAAAAATGTAAATTTTATTGGAGAGAGGAAAAAGAGGGCGTAACTCTCTTGGAGAGCGCTCCCCTTGGTAAAAAACTAACCCAAATGCAAGTGTGTGTAAGGTGGAGTAAGGGGGATCACCTCTAGGGGTGATAATAAGGTTAAATGAAGTGAAAAATTAGGAGATGGGGCCACACCAAAGTCACAATTAAATTAAAAAGTGAAAAATGTCAATCCCCTTAGGGGGGCGCAACTTTTGAGTGTGGGGGTTAGAAAAGGGGTCAGACAAGATTGAAAAGGGGTGGGAGGCTAAGGTTATGCTTAGGGGGTCTCTCTCTAACCATCATTTCAACATTTCACATCATCTAACTCATTATTAAAAATTTTACATCATGCCATGTGTAGATTTTAGCAATTAAAACTGCTATTATAGACTCACTGACACTCTAGGTGGACTAACCCATGGCTAAAGTTGTCTGACCGAGATGAAACTTGTTCCAAGGATGTAGGGGGTGATATTCCATTTATTTTGAGCACAAATACCCCTATCAAAAGTCCAATGATCTAGTTTTTACAATTATTGCTCAAAAATAATTAATTAATTAAATAATTAAACCTCCAAACTTAGGGAAATTTAATTAAAAATTAATTAATTAAAAAAAACTAACCTAGACTCAACGGAATTACGCAAAACTTTCTATGATGTCTTGCATGTTCATTTACAATGAATTCCCTATATAGTTACCAAAACATAAGCCCACTGCAACGTCGTTCACCACTTTGGAGGACATATGTAAAGTGCGAGGGAAAAACTCAAGGGAAATCATTAAGGCTGGAAGGCCCATTGATAACTTGAGGATAAAAAACCCTTAGTGAAAGGAACTCTCCAAGTGAACCAATGCCAAGGTAACTAACCTAGACATGACTCATGCAGACCTATTACATTATTAACCTACACAGGGGTGCGGAAATTCCAATTACAAAAATGAGTGCTAAGCCAAACAAAACCCTGTAGAACCAAGAATCTTCAATAATATTGCATCTGACGATACATCTCTTCATGGTACATTAGTTGACCACTGGTGCTAAATGGGCGGTCTACATCTGGCTCCACATGGGGACATGTGTTCTATCTTCTCACTTGGAGACCTAGAGCATACGAGAATCCAGCACCTACAAAACAGAGTGCTCACCGTAGTGCACACCGAAAACCAACATTAGAATACATTTATACATGAATAAATCAATGAATGTTATACAACAATTACATAATGAAATAACTAAATTACAACTTTACAATACATGAAATCTATGATACCGAAAAAAAAAATTCTAAGTACATATTGACATAATGAATCAAATAATAAAGAATTAAAAATACAAGGAAGGGTTAGAGATATGTTACAACCACCCATGCAATGGGTGAAATGATGCCACAAGTGTCTGAAGCATCCTAGTCCAGGATGACTCACAGAAGACCCCTTCCCAATTTTTACCAACTTGGAACATTTTGTGAGGAAGAACGAGCCAAGTACCATGTTCCTCCTTCCTTTCAACCATACACTGGAATATGACAAGCTGTGTAAATTCTGAATACTTTGTTGCTCATGACTGTCAAGGTGGGAGGCCAACCAATACTCATAATGATATGACATCGTCAAACTAAAGTTTCCTTCCATTTCCACATAATTCTGCATTAAATCATCTTCTGGTTGGGAAGTTGAAAAAGAATATACCACAGGAACCATCACACTGTTTTCTTCAAGATTTTCAAAGTTATCCTTCAAAATTGGTTCCTCGAGAGGAGGGTGTGGACTTGAATCATCTATATATTCAACATTTTCAAACTCAAACTCCTTTATCTCCTCAAAATGAATGATTGGCTCATCCATGGATTCATCTGGAATCTCCCAATGAATTTCTTCATCTTTTTTACTGTTAAACTCAAGCTCAAGGGGGTCCGGATATTCAATATAAGTTTCTGTAAAATCGTCTTTCATGACCTCCAATTGATCTTCAAATGCCACAAATTGTTCATTCATGGTTTCACACTGTTTCTCCTGGGAAAGCTGCACGTTCTGAATTATTTCTTTAAATTCCTCAATGGGATCTGGTGGAGAATCAACCTCTATGCCTGAACTGATTGTTTTAAAAGATAGAAGATTTTTCCTCTTCCATGTTTCCATAAAATCATCAACCAATTCATCGTAAAATTCACTCTGATCATGCCCAAAATATTCCAAAAATGAATGCAACAAACCTTGTATGGTCTTGAACTTCTTATCAGCTGAATCATGAAACCAATTATAAGCCCACTCAACAACAAGAGTCATGACAAACAACTGCATAAGAACATCCTCATAAATAGGTGGATCACACCATTCATCAATACATTTAGTGAAGGCCGTGATGTGACTACTAGCATCATCACAATTATTATAATCAGGAACGTTATCAATAACATCATCAGATATATCATGAGGGTAACCAACAATTCCTGAAAAATCAATAGGATCATGAAAACCATTCATTTCTAACTAGATCATTTAAACAAAGGTTTAAAGAAAAGGACTTGGTCCCAAGATTACCAAGGATCCAACAAGAAGAAGGACTAGCAAGCTTCACCCACAAACTCTTCCAAGTTCAAGGATGAAGCAAAACAAGCCGGGAATTCCTTCTTGCAAAATACCTTATCAGATCATTTAAAAGTGGAGTCGCCAGATCACCAAGTTCATTTCAGACAAACAAGAGCATCAAACAAGGAAAAAAACAAGAAGAAAAAAAAAAGTTAATTTATTAAGTTTGGACATCAATGAGTGCTTCTTCCCCAAGAATTTCATGCAGCCAACAAGGATTGCTCCTTGCAGTATACTTTATAGATTTTTTCAATGAAGTCACCACTTGGAAAAAAATAACACAAAGCTAATCAATGCAAGCTCAAAGAATTATTAGTTCTTAAAAATTTAAGTCGTAAAAACCAAGGACGAATAATTCAATCCTTGGCAACGGTGCCAAATATGTTTCCATCCTTATACACACTTGCGAACACGAGCTTGAGTTCAGCTCACTTAGTGTGTCCTTGGAGGCACCATGCCTAGGTTCACAACCCACGCTGTCACTTTGACCGGAACCTCTTCCGTCTAGGCTTACTCCTAGGGAAGCCAAAGGGGATAGACCTTAGTTACTAGATGAATTAAGCTAGATTCTAGGAGTTAATTTTAATTTCTTAATGTTAGAGGGGATTCTAATCCTAAAATGCTAAGACAACCATGCAATAAACAAGGGTTAGCATGACAAGCAAGTCCTTTCCGTAGGTCAACTAAGACTAGTCACTAGAAATTGGGCAAGGGGCCAACTATGTTTCAAGGTGGTTAATTACAAAATAATTACAAGTTACAATTTCACAATAAAGAATAACTCAATGAAAGAATATCATGTACAAGATTTACAAGTTAAACAATGATAGATTACAAATTATACAAAGCAAAACTAACCAAGTATTTGTTCAATGTGTCCAGCATATAGAAGGTTCAAAGCATCAATCACATCATGATTTACACTAGATCATCAACATATAACTTCATCAAAAAGATTACCAAGATGAGTTAAGCACAATTACTATGAAGGAAAGAAGACAATCCACACTCTTTACTACTAAACCCACCAAGTATTATTAGATGTGGCCAAGGGTTAGTAGTTCAACTTTTCTTAAGGATTTTATGTTTTATTAGATTTCACAAAAGCCTCCTCCTCTTGTTGCCAAATAACTGTCAGGTGCTTAAGATAGTAAGGCAGCGAGGCCCACCCTAGCTTCCATGGTCAGCCCCGACAGTAAGAGTACTTCTCGGAGAGGACACTCAGCTGGAGTGCCACGGGACAGTCCCCTGCCACTACCCTTCGTTGTTTTCCTCAAACCCATTTTAGATGGTGGAGATGGTGGTCTAAGGTACCCTAAAATAGTCTATTAAGTATATATGATAGTTAGGTAGACTTTTAGTTGATTACAAGAGTGTTTTGAGAGTTTTAAAGTGCTTAAAAAGTGCAAAATAATGAGATGGCCGAAACTGAAATTGCTCAAAAATGTGTTGTTAAAGATTTAACCATAAAGTTCATCAACACATAATAAGTAAATGAGATCAAATTTTTAAAGAGATAGATACACTTAGATCACATGCACATCACATTAGTTGATTAGATACCATAGATCAAATGGCAAGAACAACCTGCCTTATGAGATGAAAAAGAAAATTTAGTGTGTTTGCCAAGTTAAACCATTCAATAAAATCAAGCCCAAGACATGGCTATTAGGAGATATTAAGAAATAAACATAATAAACACTTATTGATTAAGCATCACAAGAGACATTGAACATGAGATTAATATATGGGCTTAAGAGAAATTAAGAGCTTGAATGAAAATAAACTAAGCAAGAGCAAGATAGATATTAAGTGTGTTTCCCAAATGGGCTTAAGAGATGAGATCTGATCTAAAGCATAAACATCAAGAGCATAAATCCACTTAGATCAATTACATAACATGAGAAAATAAGGATGCACACTTATCCTTACCTCTTTGGGGGTTTCTCACCCAACTAGGTAGGTTCTTAATTATCTTGTCTTAGTTTATCAGGGTTTTCTTAGATCTTATTATTAGGTTAACTTAGCAAGAGATAAGATAGCAAGAGAGAGTAAACCAAAACAGCGAACTAAAAAGAAATCTAGATCTACTAACAACCAAACACTACCCACGTGGGGTTGAGAAGGTGCCCACACCTTCTAAACCTCAAGGCCAATCTAGAAGAAAAACTCAACAAAAACTGAAATACAAACTAGATTTGCCCACGCCCTAGTCTACGCACAAGCTTGAAGAAGAGGGGACGCCGTACCACTTCCCCTCTTACACCTCAAGCCCAACTAAACAAGAAAACAAGAAGAAAAATGCACTACTTGAGCTATAAAGAAGACTAGGGAGTAAGAAATAGCTACCAAGTTCCCCCAAGGGGTTGTTGAGTGTTGTATGTGTCCTTTTGGGGTAGCCAATAGCCTCCTATCAGATGTGATGTACCTGTTAAAACAACAAGGTCTTCTTGCTAGGACATACAACCAAACAAAGTTAAGGAAAACCTTTCCCTTTTGGGACAAGGAATTTCCACAAGACAAGATATAAATTTTGAGATATTATTGACCTATCTAAAACAAAGTATGCTAGTTGAAAGTGAGATGGATGTAGAGCAAATAATAGAGCAAAGTAATAATCAAGATGGTTGAAGTATGAGTAGCCTCAAGAGACCCTTCCCTTCTAGAAGGTCTTCCCAATGAGACTTTGAAAGTGAACATGCAATCTTCCTTCAATACCAATCATATACTAGATAAAATGTTGATGCAATAATCATAAACGACACTTCAATTTAAGTTTTACATCAAGATTTATAGGAAAAAAGGGCATACGTACCATCTAACCTACCTAGATAACACTTTATCCAAGATCTAGTATTGCATGAACTATGAAAGAAAACCAAACAATGTTACCTCCATTTGCATAAGAGAAGCAAGAACATGCATTACCCTTCTTGTTGTCCTCCAAAGCTTCTTGAATTTTATTACCAAAATAAGTATGTCTTGGAGAGGAATAATCCAAAACCTAAGAGCTAGAATGAAACGACAAGAGAGAGAGAGGAAAATCAAGTAGCATAACAATAGCTCAAGATATGGTGAGTTGGGAGAGAGAAAAGGGATCTATTTATACTTGGAGAGGCAAACCTACCCCTTTTGGATCTAAGCCAAGTGTCTGCCACCAAGCAATGGAGTAGATCTCTAGGCTAGGGTACACTTCCTAGGGTTTGCACAATAGATCTAGGGTGTTGAAAAATAGAAGAATTATTTAGATAGATCTAATGGCATGGAGAAGGTGTGGGATTTGTGCCAAAGAATATGAAAAGGCTAAAATAATTATTTGTTGGAGTTTCTAAATGAGGGAGGGCGCATCACTCTTGGAGGGCACACCTCTTGGGATGAGGAGAAGAGATGACGGGTTAGGAAAGGGTGTGAGGTGTTGGGATAAAACAAAGGTTGAGGGAAAGGCATGGGATCCATGCTAAAGCAAGGTAAAGAGTCACTTCTCAAATAAAAATGTAACTTTTATTGGAGAGAGGAAAAGAAGGGCGTAACTCTCTTGGAGAGCGCTCCCCTTGGTAAAAAACAAACCCAAATGCAAGTGTGGGTAAGGTGGAGTAAGGGGGATCACCTCTAGGGGTGATAACAAGGTTAAATGAAGTGAAAACGTAGGAGATGGGGCCACACCAAAGCCACAATTAAATTAAAAAGTGAAAAATGTCAATCCCCCTATGGGGGCGCAACTTTTGAGTGTGGGGGTTAGAAAAGGGGTCAGACAAGGTTGAAAAGGGTTGGGAGACTAAGGCTATGCTTAGGGGGTCTCTCTCTAACCATCATTTCAACATTTCACATCATCTAACTCATTATTACAATTTTTACATCATGCCATGTGTAGATTTTAGCAATTAAAATTGTCGTTATAGACTCACTGACACTCTAGGTGGACTAACCCATGGCTAAAGTTGTCTGACTGAGCTGAAACTTGGTCCAAGGATGTAGGAGGTATTATTCCATTTATTTTGAGCACAAATACCCCTATCAAAATTCCAAGGATCCAGGTTTTACAATTATTGCTCAAAAATAATTAATTAATTAAATAATTAAACCTCCAAACTTAGGGAAATTTAATTAAAAATTAATTGATTAAAAAAAACTAACCTAGACTCGACGGAATTCCGCGTAACTTTCTATGATGTCTTGTATGGTCATTTACAATGAATTCCCTATATAGTTACCAAAACATAAACCCACTGCAACGTCGTTCACCACTTTGGAGGACATATTTAAAGTGCAAGGGAAAAACTCAAGGGTAATCATTAAGGCTGGAAGGCCCAATGATAACCTCAGGATAAAAAACCCTCATTGAAAGGAACTCTCCTAGTGAACCGATGGCAAGGTAACTGACCTAGACATGACTCATGCAAACCTATTACATTATTAACCCACACAGGGGTGCGAAAATTCCAATTACAAAAATGAGTGCTGAGCCAAACACAGCTCTGTAGAACCAAGAATCTTCAATAATACTACATCTGACGATACATATCTTCATGGTACATGAGTTGACCATCGGTGCTAAATGGGCGGTCAACATCTGGCTCCACATGGGAATGTGTGTTTGATCTTCTCACTTGGATACGAAGAGCTTACGAGAATCCAACACCTACAAAACAGAGTGCTCATCGTAGTGCACACCGAAAACCAACATTAGAATACATTTATACATGAATAAATCAATGAATGCTATACAACATTTACATAATGAAATAACTAAATTACAACTTTACAATAAATGAAATCTATGATACTGAAAAAAAAATTCTAAGTACATATTGACATAATGAATCAAATAATAAAGAATTAAAAATACAAGGAAGGGTTAGAGATACGTTACAACCACCCATGTAATGGGTGAAATGATGCCACAAGTGTCTGAAGCATCCTAGTCCAGGATGACTCACAGAAGACCCCTTCCCAATTTTTACCAACTTGGAACATTTTGTGAGGAAGAACCAGCCAAGTACCATGCTCCACCTTCCTTTCAACCAGACACTGGAATATGACAAGCCTTGTAAATTCTAAATACTTTGTTTCTCATGACTATCAAGGTGGGAGGCCAACCAATGCTCATAATGATATGACGTCATCAAACTAAAGTTGCCTTCCATTTCCACATAATTCTGCATTAACTCATCTTCTGGTTGGGAAGTTGAAAAAGAATATACCACAAGAACCATCATACTGTTTTCTTCAAGATTTTCAAAGTTAGCCTTCGAAATTGGTTCCTCGGGAGGATGGTGGGGACTTGAATCATCTATATATTCAAGATTTTATAAATCAAACTCCTTTATCTCCTCAAAATGAATGATTGTCTCATCCATGGATTCATCCGGAATCTCCCAATGAATTTCATCATCTTTTTTACTGTTAAACTCAAGCTCAAGGGGGTCCGTATATTCAATACAAGTTTTTGTAAAATCATCTTTCATGACCTCCAATTGATCTTCAATGGCCACAAATTGTTCATTCATGGCTTCACACTATTTCTCCTGGGAAAGTTGCACGTTCTGAATTATTTCTTTAAATTCCTCAATGGGATCTGGTGGAGAATCAACCTCTATGTCTGAATTGATTGTTTTAAAAGATAGAAGATTTTTCCTCTTCCATGTTTCCATAAAATCATCAACCAATTCATCGTAAACTTCACTCCAATCATGCCCAAAATATTCCAAAAATGAATGCAACAAACCCTGTATGGTCTTGAACTTCTTATCAAGTGAATCATGAAACCAATTATAAGCCCACTCACCAGCAAGAGTCATGACAAACAACTGCATAAGAACATCCTCATAAATAGGTGGATCACACCATTCATTAATACATTTAGTGAAGGCCATGATGTGAGTACTAGCATAATCACGATTATTATAATCAGGAACGTTATCTATAACATCATCAGATATATCATGAGGGTAACCATCAATTCCTGAAAAATCAATAGGATCATGAAAACCATCAATTTCTAACTAGATCATTTAAACAAAGGTCTAAAGAAAAGGACTGGGACCCAAGATTACCAAGGATCTAACAAGAAGAAGGACTAGAAAGCTTAACAAACAAACTCTTCCAAGTTCAAGGATGAAGCAAAACAAGCCGAGAATTCGTTTTTGCAAAATACCTCGTCAGATCATTTAAAAGTGGAGTCACCAGATGACCAAGTTCATTTCAAACAAACAAGAGCATCAAACAAGGAAAAAAACAAGAAGAAAAACAAAATTTAATTTATTAAGTTTGGAACAAGAATTGGACATCAATGAGTGCTTCTTCCCCAAGAATTTCATGCAGCCAACAAGGATTGCTCCTTGCAGTATACTTGATAGATTTGTTCAATGGAGTTTCCACTTGGAAAAGAATCACACAAAGCTAATCAATGCAAGCTCAAAGAAATATTAGTTCTTAAAAAGTTAAGTCGTAAAAACAAAGGATGAATAACTCAATCCTCGACAATGGCACCAAAGATGTTGTCGTCCTTATACACACTTGCAAACGTGAGCTTGAGTTCGGCTCACTTAGTGTGTCCTTGGAGGCACCATGCCTAGGTTAACAGCCCATGCTGTCACTTTGACTAGAACCTCTTCCGTCTACGCTTACTCCTAGGGATTCCAAAGGGGGTAGACCTTAGTTACTAGATGAATTAAGATAGATTCTAGGAGTTAATTTTAATTTCTTAAGGTTAGAGGGGATTCTAGTCCTAAAATGCTAAGACAACCATGCAATATGCAAGGGTTAGCATGACAAGCAAATCCTTTCCCTAGGTCAACTAAGACTAGTGTCTAGAAATTGGGCAAGGGGTCAACTATGTTTCAAGGTGGTTAATTACAAAATAATTACAAGTTACAATTTTACAATAAATAATAACTCAATGAAAGAATATCATGTACAAGTTTTACAAGTTAAACAATGATAGATTACAAATTATACAAAGCAAAACTAACCAAGTATTTGTTCAATGTGTCCAGGATATAGAAGGTTCAAAGCATCAATCACATCATGATTTACACTAGATCATCAACTATAACTTCATCAACAAGATTACCAAGATGAGTTAAGCACAATTACTATGAAGGAAAGAAGACAATCCACACTCTTTACTACTAAAGCCTCAAGTATTATTAGATGTGGCCAAGGGTTAATAGTTCGGCTTTTCTTATGTATTTTAAGTTTTATTAGCTTTCACCAAAGCCTCCTCCTCCTGTTGCCAAATAACTGTCAGGTGCTCAAGATAGTAAGCCAACGAGGCCCACCCTAGCTTCCATGGTCAACCCTGACAGAAAGAGTACTTCTCGGAGAGGACACAAAGTTGGAGCACCACGGGACAGTCCCCTGCCACTACCCTTCGTTGTTTTCCTCAAACCCATTTTGGATGGTGGAGATGGTGGTCTAAGGTACCCTAAAATAGTCTATTAAGTATATATTATAGTAAGGTAGACTTTTAGGTTATTACAAGAGTGTTTTGAGAGTTGTAAAGTGCTTAAAAAGAGCAAAATAATGAGATGGGCGAAATTGAAATTGCTCAAAAATGTGTTGTTAAAGATTTAGCCATAAAGTACATTAACACATAAGAAGTAAATGAGATAAAAGTTTTAAAGAGATAGATACACTTAGATCACATGCACATCACATTAGTTGATTAGATACCATAGATCAAATGGCAAGAACAACCTGCCTTATGAGATGAAAAAGAAAATTTAGTGTGTTTGCCAAGTTAAACCATTCAAGAAACTCAAGCCCAAGACGTGGCTATTAGGAGATATTAAGCAATAAACACAATAACCACTTATTGTTTAAGAATCACAAGAGACATTGAACATGAGATTAAGATATGGGTTTAAGAGAAATTAAGAGCTTGAATGAAAATAAACTAAGCAAGAGCAAGATAGATATTAAGTGTTTTGCCCAAATGGGCTTAAGATATGAGATTTGATCTAAAGCATAAACATCAAGAGCATAAATCCACTTAGATCAATTACATAACATGAGAAAATAAGGATGCACACTTATACTTACCTCTTTGGGGGTTTCTCACCCAACTAGGTAGGTTCTTAATTATCTTGTCTTAGTTTATTAGGGTTTTCTTAGATCTTATTATTAGGATAACTTAGCAAGAGATAAGATAGCAAGAGAGAGTAAACCAAAACAGTGAACTAAAAACAAAGCTAGATCTACAGACGACCAAACACTACCCACGTGGGGTTGAGGAGGTGCCCACACCTTCTAAATCTCACAGCCAAGCTAGAAGAAAAACTCAACAAAAACTGAAATACAAGCTAGATCTGCCCACATCCTATCCTACCCACAAGCTTGAAGAAGAGGGGAGGTCATACCACTTCCCCTCTTACACCTCAAGCCCAAATAAATAAGAAAACAAGAAGAAAAATGCACTACTTGATCTATAAATAAGACTAGGGAGTAATAAATAGCTACCAAGTTCCCCCAAGGGGTTGTTGAGTGTTGTCTGTGTCCTTTTGGGGAAGCCAATAGCCTCCTATCAGATCTGATGTACCTATTAAAACAACAAGGTCTTCTTGCTAGGCTGGCTACATACAACCAAACAAAGTTAAGGAAAACCTTGCCCTTTTGGGACAAGGACTTTCCACAAGACAAGATATAAATTTTGAGATATTATTGACCTATCGAAAAAAAAGTATGCTAGTTGAAAGTGAGATGGATGGAGAGCAAATAATAGAGCAAAGAAATAATCAATATGGTTGAAGTATGAGTAGCCTCAAGAGACCATTCCCTTCTAGAACGTCTTCCCAATTAGACTTTGAAAGTGAACGTGCAATCTTCCTTCAATACCAAGCATATACTAGATAAAATGTTGATGCAATAATCATAAACAACACTTCAATTTAAGTTATTCATCAAGATTTATAGGAAAAAAGGGCATGTGCACCATCTAACCTACCTAGATAACACTTTATCCAAGATCTAGTATTGCATGAACTATGAAAGAAAACCAAACAATGTTACCTCCATTTTCATAAGAGAAGCAAGAACAGACATTACCCTTCTTGTTGTCCTCCAAAGCTTCTTGAATTTTATTACCAAAAGAAGTAGATCTTGGAGAGGAATACTCCAAAACCTAAGAGCTAGAATGAAATGACAAGAGAGAGAGAGGAAAATCAAGTAGCATAACAATAGATCAAGATATGGTGAGTTGGGAGAGAGAAAAGGGATCTATTTATACTTGGAGAGGCAAACCTACCCCTCTTGGATCTAAGCCAAGTGTCCACCACCAAGCAATAGAGTAGATCTCTAGGCTAGGGCACACTTCCCAGGGTTTGCACAATAGATCTAGGGTGTAGAAAAATAGAAGAATTATTTAGATAGATCTAATGGCATGGAGAAGGTGTGGGATTTGTGCTAAAGAATATGAAAAGGATAAAATAATTATTTCATAATTATTTGTTAGAGTTTCTAGATGAGGGAGGGCGCATCACTCTTGGAGGGCACACCTCTTGGGATGAGGAGAAGAGATGATGGGTTAGGAAAGGATGTGAGGTGTTGGGATCACACAAAGGGTGAGGGAAAGACATTGGATCCATGCTAAAGCAAGGTGAAGAGTCACTTCTCAAATAAATATATAACTTTTATTGGAGATAGGAAAAGGAGGGCGTAACTCTCTTGGAGAGTGCTCCCCTTGGTAAAAAACAAAGCCCAAATACAAATGTGGGTAAGGTGGAGTAAGGGGGATCAGATCTAGGGGTGATAAGAAGGTTAAATGAAGTGAAAACTTAGGAGAGGGGGCCACACCAAAGTCACAATTAAATTAAAATGTGAAAAACGTTAATCCCCCTATGAGGGCACAACTTTTGAGTGTGGGGGTTAGAAAAGGGGTCAGACAAGGTTGAAAAGAGTTGGGAGGCTAATGTTATGCTTAGGGGGTCTCTCTCTAACCACCATTTCAACATTTCACATCATCTAACTCATTATTACAATTTTTACATCATGCCATGTGTAGATTTTAGCAATTAAAATTGTTGTTATAGACTCACTGACATTCTAGGTGGACTAGCCCATGGATAAAGTTGTCTGACTGAGCTGAAACCTGGTCCAAGGATGTAGGATGTGCTATTCCATTTCTTTTGAGCACAAATACCCCTATCAAAAGTCCAAGGATCCAGTTTTTACAATTATTGCTCAAAAATAATTAAACCTCCAAACTTAGGGAAATTTAATTAAAAAAAACTAACCTAGACTCGATGGAATTCTGTGAAAATTTCTATGATGTCTTGTATGGTCATTTATAATGAATTCCCTATATATTTACCATAACATAAGCCCACTTCAACATCGTTCACCACTTTGGAGGACATATGTAAAGTGCGAGGGAAATACTCAAGGGAAATCATTAAGGCTAGAAGGCCCAATGATAACCTGAGGATAAAAAAACCTCGGTGAAAGGAACTCTCCCAGTGAATGGATGCCAAGGTAACTGACCTAGACATGACTTATGCAAACCTATTACATTATTAACCCACACAGGGGTGTGGAAATTCCAATTACAAAAATGAGTGCTGAGCCAAACACAGCTCTGTAGAACCAAGAATCTTCAATAATACTGCATCTGATGATACATCCCTTCATGGTACATGAGTTGACCAGCGGTGCTAAATGGGTGGTCAACATCTGGCTCCACATGGGGACGTGTGTTCGATCTGCTCACTTGGAGACGGAGAGGATACAAGAATCCAGCACTTACAAAACAAAGTGCTCACCGTAGTGCACACTGAAAACCAACATTAGAATACATTTATACATGAATAAATCAATGAATGCTATACAACATTTACATAATGAAATAACTAAATTACAACTTTACAATAAATGAAATCTATGATACCAAATTTTTTTTTCTAAGTACATATTGACATAATTAATCAAATAATAAAGAATTAAAAATACAAGGAAGGGTTAGAGATACATTACAACCACCCATGCAATGAGTGAAATGATGTCACAAGTGTCTGAAGCATCCTAGTCCAAGATGACTCATAGAAGACCCCTTCCCAATTTTTACCAACTTGGAACATTTTGTGAGGAAGAACCAGCCAAGTACCATGCTCCTCCTTCCTTTCAACCAGACACTAGAATATGACAAGTTGTGTAAATTCTAAATACTTTGTTGCTCATGACTGTCAAGGTGGGAGGCCAACCAATACTCATAATGATATGACATCGTCAAACTAAATTTGCCTTCCATTTCCACATAATTCTGCATTAACTCATCTTCTGGTTGGGAAGTTGAAAAAGAATATACCACAGGAACCATCATACTGTTTTCTTAGAGATTTTCAAATTTTGCCTTCAAAATTGGTTTCTCGGGAGGAAGGTGGGGACTTGAATCATCTATATATTCAACATTTTTAAACTCAAACTCCTTTATCTCCTCAAAATGAATGATTGGCTCATCCATGGATTCATCCAGAATCTCCCAATGAATTTCTTCATCTTTTTTACTGTTAAACTCAAGCTCAAGGGGGTCCGTATATTCAATATAAGTTTCTGTAAAATCGTCTTTCATGACCTCCAATTGATCTTCAATGGCCACAAATTGTTCATTCATGGCTTCACACTGTTTCTCCTGGGAAAGCTGCACGTTCTGAATTATTTCTTTAAATTTCTCAATGGGATCTGGTGGAGAATCAACCTTTATGTTTGAACTGATTGTTTTAAAAGATAGAAGATTTTTCCTCTGCCATGTTTCCATAAAATCATCAACCAATTCATCGTAAAATTCACTCTAATCATGCCCAAAATATTCCAAAAAGGAATGCAACAAACCCTATATGGTCTTGAACTTCTTATCAGCTGAATCATGAAACCAATTATAAGCCCACTCACCAGCAAGAGTGATGACAAACAACTACATAAGAACATCCTCATAAATAGGTGGATCACACCATTCATCAATACATTTAGTGAAGGCCGTGATGTGAGTACTAGCATCATCACGATTATTATAATGAGGAACATTATCAATAACATCATCAGATATATCATGAGGGTAAGCAACAATTCCTGAAAAATCAATAGGATCATGAAAACCATCCATTTCTAACTAGACCATTTAAGCAAAGGTCTAAAAAAAAGGATTGGGAACCAAGATTACCAAGGATCCAACAAGAAGAAGGACTAGCAAGCTTCACCCACAAACTCTTCCAAGTTCAAAGATGAAGCAAAACAAGATGGGAATTTCTTCCTGCAAAATACCTTGTCAGATCATTTAAAAGTGGAGTCGTCAGATGACCAAGTTCATTTCAGACAAACAAGAGAATCAATCAAGGAAAAAAACAAGAAGAAAAAAAAAAAGTTAATTTATTAAGTTTGGAACAAGAATTGGACATCAATGAGTGCTTCTTCCCCAAGAATTTCATATAGCCAACAAGGATCGCTCCTTGTAGTATACTTGATAGATTTGTTCAATGGAGTCACCACTTGGAAAAGAATCACACAAATCTAATCAATGCAAGCTGAAAGAATTATTAGTTCTTAAAAAGTTAAGTCCTAAAAACCAAGGATGAATAACTCAATCCCCGACAACGGCGCCAAAGATGTTGTCATCCTTATACACACTTGTAAACGTGAGTTTGAGTTCGGCTCACTTAGTGTGTCCTTGGAGGCACCATGCCTAGGTTCACAGCCCACACTGTCACTTTGACTGGAACCTCTTCCGTCTAGGCTTACTCCTAGGGAAGCCAAAGGGGGTAGACCTTAGTTACTAGATGAATTAAGATAGATTCTAGGAGTTAATTTTAATTTCTTAAGGTTAGAGGGGATTCTAGTCCTAACATGCTAAGACAACCATGCAATATGCAAGGGTTAGCATGACAAGCAAGTCCTTTCCCTAGGTCAACAAAGACTAGTGCCTAGAAATTAGGCAAGGGGTCAACTATGTTTCAAGGTGGTTAATTACAAAATAATTACAATTTACAATTTTAAAATAAAGAATAACTCAATGAAAGAATATCATGTACAAGATTTACAAGTTAAACAATGATAGATTACAAATTATACAAAGAAAAACTAACCAAGTATTTGTTCAATGTGTGCAGGATATAGAAGGTTCAAAGCATCAATCACATCATGATTTACACTAGATCATCAAAATATAACTTCATCAACAAGATTACCATGATGAGTTAAGCACAATTACTATGAAGGAAAGAAGACAATCCACACTCTTTACTACTAAACCCACCAAGTATTATTAAATGTGGCCAAGGGTTAATAGTTCAACTTTTTTTACGGATTTTAGGTTTTATTAGATTTCACAAAAGCCTCCTCCTCCTGTTTCCAAATAACTGTCAGGTGCTCAAGATAGTAAGGCAACGAGGCCCACCCTAGCTTCCATGGTCAGCCCTGACAGTAAGAGTACTTCTCGAAGAGGAGACCTAGCTGGAGCGCCACAGGACAGTCCCCTGCCACTACCCTTCGTTGTTTTCCTCAAACCCATTTTAGATGGTGGATATGGTGGTCTAAGGTACCCTAAAATAGTCTATTAAGTATATATGATAGTTAGGTAGAATTTTAGGTGATTACAAGAGTGTTTTGAGAGTTTTAAAGTGTGTAAAAATTGCAAAATAATGAGATGGCCGAAACTGAAATTGCTCAAAAATGTGTTGTTAAAGATTTAACCATAAAGTACATCGACACATAAGAAGTAAACGAGATAAAAAATTTAAAGAGATAGATACACTTATATCACATGCACATCACATTAGTTGATTAGATATCATAGATCAAATGGCAAGAACAACCTGCCTTATGAGATGAAAAAGAAAATTTAGTGTGTTTGCCAAGTTAAACCATTCAAGAAACTCAAACCCAAGACGTGGCTATTAAGAGATATTAAGCAATAAACACAATAACCACTTATTGATTAAGCATCACAAGAGACATTGAACATGAGATTAATATATGGGCTTAAGAGAAATTAAGAGCTTGAATGAAAATAAACTAAGCAAGAGCAAGATAGATATTAAGTGTGTTGCCCAAATGGGCTTAAGAGATGAGATCTGATATAAAGCATAAACATCAAGAGCATAAATCCACTTAGATCAATTACATAACATGAGAAAATAAGGATGCACACTTATCTTTACCTCTTTGGGGGTTTCTCACCCAACTAGGTAGGTTCATAATTATTTTGTCTTAGTTTATTAGGGTTTTCTTAGCTCTTATTATTAGGATAACTTAGCAAGAGATAAGATAGCAACAGAGAGTAAACCAAAACAAAGAACTAAAAAACAAGCTAGATCTACAAACAACCAAACACTATCCACGTGGGGTTGAGAAGGTGCCCACACCTTCTAAACCTCACGGCCAAGCTAGAAGAAAAACTCAACAAAAACTGAAATACAAGCTAGATCTGCCCACGTCCTAGCCTACCCACAAGCTTGAAGAAGAGGGGAGGCCGTACCACTTCCCCTCTTACACCTCAAGCCCAACTAAATAAGAAAACAAGAAGAAAAATGCACTACTTGAGCTGTAAAGAAGACTAGGGAGTAAGAAATAGATACCAAGTTCCCCCAAGGGGTTGTTGAGTGTTGTATGTGTCCTTTTGGGGCAGCCAATAGCCTCCTATCAGATCTAATGTACCTGTTAAAACAACAAAGTCTTCTTGCTAGGATGGCTACATACAACCAAACAAAGTTAAGGAAAACCTTGCGCTTTTGGGACAATGACTTTCAACAAGACAAGATACAAATTTTGAGATATTATTGACCTATCTAAAACAAAGTATGCTAGTTGAAAGTGAGATGGATGTAGAGAAAATAATAGAGCAAATAAATAATCAAGATGGTTGAATTATGAGTAGCCTCAGGAGACCCTTCCCTTCTAGAAGGTCTTCACAATGAGACTTTGAAAGTGAACCTGCAATCTTCCTTCATTACCAAGCATATACTAGATAAAATGTTGATGCAATAATCATAAACAACACTTCAATTTAAGTTATACATCAAGATTTATAGGAAAAAAGGGCATGCACACCATCGAACCTACCTAGATAACACTTTATCCAAGATCTAGTATTGCATGAAATATGAAAGAAAACCAAACAATGTTACCTCCATTTGCATAAGAGAAGCAAGAACACGCATTACCCTTCTTGTTGTCCTCCAAAGCTTCTTGAATTTTATTACCAAAAGAAGTAGATCTTGGAGAGGAATACTCCAAAACCTGAGAGCTAGAATGAAATGACAAGAGAGAGAGAGGAAAATCAAGTAGCATAACAATAGCTCAAGATATGGTGAGTTGGGAGAGAGAAAAGGGATCTATTTATACTTGGAGAGGCAAACCTACCCCGCTTGGATCTAAGCCAAGTGTCCACCAACAAGCAATATAGTAGATATCTAGGCTAAGGCACACTTCCTAGGGTTTGCACAATATATCTAGGGTGTGGAAAAATAGAAGAATTATTTATATAGATCTAATGGCATGGAGAAGGTGTGGGATTTGTGCCAAATAATATGAAAAGGATAAAATAATTATTTAATAATTATTTGTTGGAGTTTCTAGATGAGGGAGGGCGCATCACTCTTGGAGGGCACACTTCTTGGGATGAGGAGAAGAGATGAGGGGTTAGGAAAGGGTGTGAGGTGTTGGGATCACACAAAGGGTGAGGGAAAGGCATGGGATCCGTGCTAAAGCAAGTCAAAGAGTCACTTTTCAAATAAAAACGTAACTTTTATTGGAGAGAGGAAAAGGAGGGTGTAACTCTCTTGGAGAGTGCTCCCCTTGGTAAAAAACTAACCCAAATGCAAGTATGGGTAAGGTGGAGTAAGGGGGATAACATCTAGGGGTGATAAGAAGGTTAAATGAAGTGAAAAATTAGGAGAGGGGGCTACACCAAAGTCACAATTAAATTAAAAAGTGCAAAACGTCAATCCCCCTAGGGGGGCACAACTTTTGAGTGTGCGGGTTAGAAAAGGGGTCAGACAAGGTTGAAAAGTGTTGGGAAGCTAAGGTTATGCTTATGGGGTCTCTCTCTAACCATCATTTCAACATTTAACATCATCTAACTCATTATTACAATTTTTACATCATGCCATGTGTAGATTTTAGCAATTAAAATTGTTGTTATAGACTGACTGACACTCTGGGTGGACTAACCCATGGCTAAAGTTGTCCGAATGAGCTAAAAATTGGTCCAAGGATGTAGGAGGTGATATTCCATTTATTTTGAGCACAAATACCCCTATCAAAAGTCCAAGGATTCATTTTTTACAATTATTGCTCAAAAATAATTAATTAATTAATTAATTAAACCTCCAAACTTAGGGAAATTTAATTAAAAATTAATTAATTAAAAAAAACTAACCTAGACTCGATGGAATTCCGCGAAACTTTCTATGATGTCTTGTATGGTCATTTACAATGAATTCCCTATATAGTTACCAAAACATAAGCCCACTGCAACGCCGTTCACCACTTTGGAGGACATATGTAAAGTGCGAGGGAAAAACTCAAGGGAAATCATTAAGGCTGGAAGGCCCAATGATAACCTGAGGATAGAAAAACCTCGATGAAAGGAACTCTCCCAGTGAACCGATGCCAAGGTAACTGACCTAGACATGACTCATGCAGACCTATTACATTATTAACCCACACAGGGGTGCGGAAATTCCAATTACAAAAATGAGTGTTGAGCCAAACACAGCCCTGTAGAACTAAGAATCTTAAATAATACTGCATCTGACGATACATATCTTCATGGTACATGAGTTGACCACCGATGCTAAATGGGCAGTCAACACACCATACAATTGGATTAAAGCATTCTTATATTAATTCAAGTGCTCTGCACATAGATTTCAACAACAAAAAATCTCTACTCATACCATCCTCTCTTCTACTCCTCTATTGCTATCTCCTCTTGCTCTCCAATAATTACAATGATAATAATCTTACCAAAAAGCCTCATATGAGGGAGTCTTCTTGAGTTTTTCCCTCCTACAACTCTAAGCTATCTTATCGAATTAAAGACTACTATCTGTTTATCATTTATTACAATAAATGTCTGCAATCGACAAATAAGAGCAATGCTCTAGATCTGCATTACAATTCCTCAAAACATTAAAGGAAATATATATTTCTAGATATTACATTGATGTTCCTTCTTTTGAAATTCAAATTTCTTCAAAATGCACACTGGTGTATATCCAGTTGTCCTCCACTTGCGTTGGTGTATATCCAGTTGTCCTCCACTCATGCTTTGTTGGTGATGCTCCTGCATCAAAAAAGGAGGACATAGTGAAGGAAATCTTACACCATTTTCAAAACCTCCTTTTAGAACCCAAAACAAATTGAAAATAGGATATCACTAAAATCATTGAAGCTATCCCTAGGCTGGTTCTGCCAGAGAAATCCAGAGCCTTGATGAGACCTGCCTCCATTGAAGAAGTGGAAGAGATTGTCAAAATTATGACCTCAGGGATGTCCCCAGGCCCGAATGGGTTTACTACAAACTTTTTTCAAGTCGGATGGCACATTCTAGGAAACGACATTTGGGAGATAGTGGAAGAGTCTCGCAACTCTAAACCCTTTCTGCAGGCCTTCAACGCCACCTTCATCACATTGATCCCAAAGATCAAAGGAGAAATCTCGGAAGATAAGTTTCATCCCATTTCATTATGTAATTTCATTTATAAAATTATTTCTAAATTGATAGCCTCCAAGTTAAAATCTATCTTCCCGCAAATCATCTCCTCGGAGTAGGGAGATTTTGTTGAGGGAAGACGGATTCTGGATGAAATCATAGTATCCCATGAGGTGATACACTCCCTCAAGGTGTTGAAGAAGGCATGTATGATGATGAAATTGGATATGTCTAAATCCTACAGTAGGATGAATTGGGGCTTCCTCCACAAGATGCTTTTATCCTTCTATTTTGAGGAAGGTTGGGTAACTTGGGTTATGAACCTGGTCACTGCGGCCTTCTTTTCTATCTTGGTGAATGGATCTCTAACCGAGACTTTCAATCTCTTCAGAGGACTAAGACAGGGTGATCCTTGTTAATGTTTTATGCCATTATTATAGTTCTTTGCATTTGATCCGGATTATTTTCGGCACGAAATGAGAGTGGAGATATAATAAAGAAATGCACAGAGATATTATAGATATTCAATAATATAACAGAAATGTATCAGAGATGCAACCATAAACATAGATATACAGTAATACATGATTTCTATTAATCAGAGAAATGTACAGAGACTGTAAAAATACAGA
>JZKD02S2222751.1:1283253-1303013 GCA_000966675.3 Picea glauca | reverse complement strand
TAAAGCAGACTCAAATATCTACTTCAAAATTATGGATAATGAACCAGTAATCTTACTACTGTATGTGGATGACTTATTCTTAACTGGAGAAGAAAAGCTCATCGTTGAATGTAAACAAAGACTTGCCATAGAATTTGAAATGAAATACCTTGGCCTAATGCAATACTTCTTAGGTCTTGAGGTATGGCACAGTCCAGAAAGGATCTTTCTTAATCAAGGGAAGTACACGGTCGAAATCTTAAAGAGATTCGACATGCTAGAATGCAAGTCCATGAATACACCCATGGAAGTGAAGCTAAAGCTGCTAGTCGATACTTCATCAGACTTGATAGATTCCACACTGTATAGACAGATTATTGGATCGTTGATGTACCTGATGAATACCAGACCAGATATCTATTTTGCAGTGAACACCTTGAGTTAGTTTCTGGTAGAGCTCAGACGTGTTCACCTAGTGGCTGTAAAACATGTGATGAGGTACCTTAAAGGTACAATGGATTACGGTCTCAACTATGATGGAGATCATGACTTCACATTGAGTGGATACACTGATGCAGATTGGGTAGTGTTATCCCCCTTTTCTAGGGATAACTAGGAGATCATGTCTCGAGGCCCACAGTTCCTAGACATGGAGTACCGAGAGTAGGATTGACCTGAGCATGGCCCTGGAGGGCCCATCCTTATTCTTCTTCACCAGACTTGTCCTGTTAGCAGCAACAATTTCCATCACCATCGGCTTAGACTTGCATCAGAGAAGACTCTTGCTCCATGAGGTAATTGGTCCAAGGTATCATGGTATGTGTCATGTTTGATCATTATAACCTTCTTATTTATGCATCAGGTTCCTTACATTTCTGACAAATGCTTGGATCTTACACTAATCCACTTGACCATTGTTGGGGGGATTAACAGGGTGACCCAGTAGGCTTGTATTTATGGGTTTTGGTTAGCCACCAGGGGGGATTTGCAGAGCCATCGTCCGATCCCACCATTCTATCACTTTACATTTTATCTCCCACACATCCATCCCATTCCCCTAGTCCGGCCATTAGGATGACCTTTGAGGGTTACACTTTGTCTTGTGTGAAGAAGGGGCTAAAGGCCCAGGGGGTAAAAGCAGCTGGTAAAAGATAAAATCGATAGGAAATAGAACCTAGAGATGCTTCGCCCAAGGATCCTCGAGAAGGCAATAAAAGGCCTCTCGATAAGAAACAAAAGGGACCCGAAGAAAAATAATAAAAAAAAAAACAAGACCTAGCCAAGAGGATGGGAGGTCTCATCACGAGCCGCCCCATTATGTTCATAGGTATCTAGCAGTATGACATTGCCATTATCTGGTCACCACGACAGGGCAATGATCTCTGGTTGCATAGCCAAGGGAAAGGGGGTCTCATCACGATCCTACCTTATCATTTCTGCGAAAATACCAGTGGGTAACACTGTCAGCTCTGGTCACCATGCCAAGGCAGTGGCCTCTGGTTAGACCTTGAAGTAAAAAGAAAGAAAAAGAAATAAATAAAGAATAAAGGCAATAAAGGGGCTTGGAAAAAGTGCATCCATGACGGGTACATCTCACCTCCTACAAAGGCACCCACGGACAACACCTACCCCTAGTCTTACTATAACTGGACACTCCTCAGACCATATCACTTCATGTACATGGCTTGAATGATCTTCTGTGGAAACTTTCCTTCTCTTATGGATACTGGCCCAATAGGTTGTTCTGTCTATTTCTTCGACTTTGTATAGTAGATCAGTGTAATGTCTTTGAGCTCTTAGATGATATGCTAGGGATTTTATGCATGTATTTGATAAATGTAACGATGAAATATGATTGACATTGCTATGATCCCGAGGACTAATGAGCCCATGGAGGGCGTAGTTTTTGATGTGCAGGACCATACCCGATGGACAGGTACTAGTGGACCAGTACACATGGGGATATGATTAGCTCGGACCTCCATGGGGCTGAAGAGCCCATCAGATGGTTGCTGGATGGAAGAGACAGGACAACGTTATGATGAGCCATTGCACAAGAAGAAAGAAGGATGTTCCACACAGGACACTTTGGCAGAGCCCGACCTAGGGGGGATCACCCACTGCAGATGGGACGTTTGTCTTTGATGGACAGGATGTCACCTAAGAGAGATGGATGTTGTTTGGAGTGTGTGGCAGGGTGATGAGGTCATTTGGCATGTGTGGCAGCTTGGAGGAGCCCTAGAAGGACCAACGTTTGGTTTTCTGGATGCTATGCTTGCCCAAAAAGGGCCAACGTCTCCCTTAGAAGATCTTGACGTCCCTCTTTTAGCTCATTTTATGACATTTTTCTGGCAATTAATGTAAAAACAATGTAAATTTCATAGTCAGCCTTGTTGGCTGTTTTAATGACCTTAAAATTAACTCAAAGGTCATTGATTGGTATAAATAGAGGACATTTTGCCTCATTTTGGACATAACACAACTCACTCTCTTGTGAGAGACTATCTTCTAGCCTTTTGCTTGGTATTTTTGGTGTTCTAAGTGAGGCTCAACTCTTCTTGGAGGATTCTTCTTGGCATATATGGTGTTTATCTCATGGAGGGTTTGATTATGCATTCTTCATGATATGTAAGTGAATTTTTCATGCAAAACTTCTTAAGTGAATGGTTGTAGGTTTAATTTCTTACATTTTGCTATTATATTGTTGAATCTTGAAACCCTAGGTAGAAATCACACTAGTAGGTCATTGTTATATGTCCCCATGTTTGAGAAATAATTTTAGCCATTGATAAAGGAAGATATAGCCTAGTCGTTGCTACACTTCTCTCCCTTTTTCTGAGTTAGCATTAAAGTATAGGTTGAAAAAAGGAGACGTCCTAGGCCTAGTTAAATCTACACCTAGGGTTTGAAAGCCTTGCCCCTGCAACACTTTCTCCCTTAAATCTGTACTTTGAAGCTAGTCATTTTTCCAAGTGTATTTAGAGAAAGAGGAAGGAGCATGAGGCCTTGCTTAAGCAACACCGGAATGAGCCTCCTTCCCTTAGGGTTTTGATTCTAGGGCCCTGCCATTGCAACACCTTGGAACCCTACCCTCTAGTCTCTAAGTTTAAGTCCTCCCGAGACTTTTTTCCCTTACTTTGACTCCATTAACCCTAAGGCACTAGTATTTTCTCCAATGTTGAGCTTGTAGCATTCAAAATCATCTTTTAAAACTTTCATTTTTGAAACCCTAACTAACCCTAACACCACTAACTAGGGATGACGTCATACTTGATGCAGCAAGCCTTCTAACTAGTAAATAAGCAATTAAATGATGACGTCAGGCCTTTATTGAGCTAATTTTGATTGATAATATTGTTGGCTTGGTCATTTTGTGATAGATATTGATGAATTGGTGATTTTTCATTGGCTAATTAGTAAAACGTTGACCTCATCTTATCTGTTATATTGCTTTTTACATGAAATCAGATAATCAAGAAGTACTAACCTTTTGAACTATAGCCTGCAAATATACATATAGTGTTGTTATTGTCTTGTTTTAGGCATGTGTTCTCAACAAGGACTTCACTTCTTTATTGGCTGATTAGCCAAATTATCTGATACTGGTGGTAACCTGAGAGGAGGGAAAACCTTGCTTCTTGACCTTATATTCTTTGCCTCTTCAAGCCCCAGGTTACCAGGGATGTCTCCCCTGGGCTAACCTCCTTATAAAGAAAGAACCCCCCATCGAGGTGACAGTGGGTGGGGAAGGTTCCTATTACGCCAGTTTTTCCACTATCCTGTGGCCTATGACCTAAAATACAAACTGCGCGATAACATTTTGGCGTCGTTGTCGGGGAACACTGAGTCAATCTTCCTCAATGACAAAACATTTGGTAAGCCTTGCCTCGAAGACCTTTCTCTTACAAGCTTACCTGGCGACTCCACTAAGAATTTTCCCCCTATTCTTTGATAGTTTCAAGAAAACTATCTAGCGACTCCATGACGACTCGTAGCGGAAAACTGTATTCAAATCTCGCTAGTGTGACAACCACCACTCTAACAAACCCTATACCTCCAATCAATCCAAATCCTCACAAATGGTCTCACTCAGAGAGTTTCAACTACTTTGATTTTCGCAACATCCAAGGTGGAGTACATGATTTTCCGACAAATGCAAACTCTAGGTTACCTTTCTTTTCAGGAAAGGATACCCCTGGAAACTCGCATTGGACCCATTTTTGCGACAGTGTTGACTTTCATTTGGCTGGTCAAGACCACCCTGATGTCTTTATGAGGCTCTTTGCGAGTTCTCTTACAGGAGATGCTAAAGTCTAGATTGATGGATATCCCAAGGGAAGCATAAAAAACATTGAAGAGCTGCAAAAGGCCTTTAAAATAATGTGGTGTGATAATGAGCATTCACAAGACTCCTTTTCTCAGTACATCAACATTTGCAAAGGACCTTGTGAAAGTACGAGGGATTTCAGTGATAGGTTCAATCTTGTCCTTAAAAAGATCTGGTCAAAGGTTGGTTCAGAACAAGCCATCATCAATCATTACCTATCCTCCTTAGAAGGAACCTTGCAATTCAATGTTAAGGACCGGTCACCAACAACTTTGGAAGAAGCACAAGACATGGCCTTTTAGATTGAAATAAATCTTGATTTTGATGACTACATCAAACAAAGAAACCTGAATTGTGAACTATGGGATCCAGGTAATGAACCTATGGCAGAACCTGAACCTCCAAGCATCCTCCAGATCGAATTAGCCCCCGCCAGAAGGAAATGGAGCTTTTCTCATAAAAGTTATGTCTCTTCCCAAGAACCTCCATTGAAGAAGGCCCATCCAGAGGACGAAGATAGGGATGTATCACAGAAAAACATGGAGCCAAGTCCCCTTCAAGACTTCTCTCTCTTTATTCACCAAGTGGGAGACCCAATTTCTAAAAATTGTGAGTTCAAACCCTTTTATGTCTCCCTTCGAGTCAAAGATTTTCTCCTCCACAATTGTCTACTGCACCCAAAATCCAAAACCAATACAATGACAAAAGAAGTTATGCAACAATTGGGCCTAAAAATCTCACAAGCAAATACCAGAGACAATTTCGCAAAAGGAATTATTAACAATCTTGAGGTAGCCTTTGACTCCTGTCCCAGTTCTCCTTTCTTGATAAATGTGGTTGTCATGAATGATATTAATAATTTTGAGATTATCCTCTGCAATGACTTTATTGAACACTTGAATGGAAGCATTCATAGAGAGCAGTCCAGAGCCATCATCCCTCATCCTGAAGGAGGATTTTATACCATCTACAATGAACCCTTTGTTGGATCACTAGTTGAAAACCTCGATGAGATGGATGATCAACTTTTATGCATCAATAGTGGTCTGAATGATTGGTTCATTTAGGAAGGAAAATTGGATATGGACACAGTTGAAGAAACAGAAGGAATCTAGACCATAGAATTCGATGGCTCACACTCAAGTTTTGGATTAGGTGCTAGAATAGTCTTGATAGCTCCGTCAGGTGAAGTCTTCTACCATTCATATAGGCTGGAATTCCGTTGCACCAACAATGTGGCTGAATACAAAGTTTTGATTTTGGGACTCAATCTGGCAATCGATAAAGGTGTCACAATCCTGGAGGTGAAAGGTGACTCGGATCTCATCGTGTCGCAAGTTTTAATGAGATTTACAACTAAGAATGAGAAGTTAAAGAAGTATCAAGATGTAGCCCAGACTCTTTCAAAATCCTTCAAAAGGATATCAATCGAAGTTGTTCCTCGAGAAGAAAACCATGTGGCTGATGCTCTGGCTGTCGCAGCTTCCACTCTGCAACCATGTGAAGGACCTCTTCATGATCTGTGAAAAATGGAGGTTCTTTTTAGAGCTTCTATCCCCGACAATCTGGAGCACTGACAGGTCTTTGAAGATGACGATCAAATTATCAGATTCATGGAGAATAGCAAATAATTCACAGATATACAAGTTGCTTTCCTGGATGATTCTATGGACTTGGAAATCATCAACCTACAAAACAATACTTTGTCGAAAGGTTGTATTCCTCTAGAGAATCTATTTGACAGAAATGTTGTTTTCAAAGGAAAAAGAACCAACAAGCAAGCTGAGGAAACCTTGGAGTTCAACATTGGTACTGAGATGGACCCAAGAATGGTCAAGATAGGGAAAGGGACTACCGAGAAAGAGAGGAAGGAAATACTGGAGCTCATTAGGGAATTCAGAGACACCTTTGCTTGGAACTATGATGAATTAAAGGCCTATAGAGGAGATGTTATCCAACATGCTATACCCTTGGTGGAAGGAGCCAAGCCATTCCGACAGAAGTTGAGGCACATCAACCCAAAGTTAGCTGGACAAATACAAAAGGAACTCCAAAAGATGGTTGATGATGGTATCATAACCCCAATCAAGTATTCTTCTTGGATGTCAAACTTGGTAGTTGTTCAGAAGAAAAATGGTGATATCTGCCTATGAGTTGATTTCCGCAACCTCAACCAGTTGTCGTTAACGGATAATTATCCTCTCCCAAACATGGAACATCTGCTTCAATGAGTCACAGGGGTAGGGATGATGTTTATGCTGGATGGATTCTCGGGATACAACCAAGTTTTACTCAAAAGGGAGGATCAACTCAAGACTACGTTTACTATGCCCTAGGGAACTTTTATGTACTTGAGAATGCCATTTGGCCTCATGAATGCAGGTGCCACCTTTCAGAGAGCAATGGATTTTTCCTTCAGAGACCTTATACAAAATATCATAGAAATTTACCAAGATGACCTCACAGTTGTATCCAAAGATAGGAAAGACCATCTCTCCCACCTCAGGATTGTTTTTGAACGATGTAGGAAGTATGGCATCTCACTAAATCCTAAGAAGTCTGTCTTTGGGATTGACGAGGGAAAATTGTTAGGACACATGACCTCACCAGGGGGAGTCTCCATTGATCCCGAAAGAGTCCAATCCATAAAAGATGTTCGTCCTCCAGTCAACAAAAAAGCCCTGCAATCTTTTCTTGGAAAAATCAACTTCATCCGCAGATTTGTACCTAACTTTGTTGAAAGGATAAAACCATTAAGTGCTCTGCTGAAGAAGGATGTTGCTTTCAGATGAGGAAATGAGACTAACAGATCTTTTGAAGATATCAAGAACGCCATCTCCCAAGCCCCTGTCTTGATCAGTCCTGACTTTTCGCGAGATTTCATAATTTTATCATTTGCATCTCAGGATACTATTGCAAGTGTATTGATGCAGAAGGATGCTGACAATTATGAACATCTCGTAGCTTTTATGAGAAAAGTCCTGAGAGATTCAGAATTGAACTACTCCATCATAGAAAATCAGGCCTATGCCTTGGTTAAATCCCTCAAACACTTCAAAAATTACATTGGTTATAATAAAATCAGGGCTTATGTCTCGTATCCAGCCGTAAAAGATGTTTTATCACAACAAGACTGTATGGGCACTCGAGGAAAGTGGGTTTCAAAAATACAAGAATATGACTTAGAGATAAAACCCACCAAGATAATAAAGGGACAAGGTTTGGCCCAAATGCTGACCGAAAGAAATCAGGAAGCCATACAGATGGGTGAAAATGAGCAGGTGAATGTAATAGTCAGTGAACTAGAACATGATGAGTGGTATTTCGATATAATTTATTATCTAAAGAACTTGTCTTGCCCTAATCACCTGGTAGATTACAAGAGGAGAGCTTTGAGGTTGAAGGCTATGAAGTATTGCCTAACCGAAGATGGACTTGGGTGGAAGAATCCTGATGGTGTTATACTTCGATGCATAAAAAAGGATGAGGCAAAGAAAATCTTGGAGGAATTGCACTATGGGCATTGCGGTGGACATTTTGCTGCACGTACTACTGCCCATAAGATCTTGAGGGCTGGTTATTATTGGTCAACACTTTTCTTAGATGCTTATCAACACATTTGATCTTGCCAACCTTGCCAATACTTCACCGACAAACTAAAGCTTCCAGCCCAGCCTTTGAAACCAGTAGTAGTGGAAGCACCTTTTCAACAGTGGGGTCTGGAATTTATCGGTGAATTCAAAGATAATTCGAGTAATGGCTATTGATGGATCCTGACAACCATGGACTATTTCACTAGATGGGTTGAATCAGTTCCTACAAAAAATGCCACCGAAGATGTTGTCATGAACTTCTTAGAAGATCGGATCATAACCAGGTTTGGGGTCCCTTCCAAGATCACTATGGATAATGCCAAAGCTTTTAGTTCCTATGCTCTGGTAGAGTTTTGCTTCAAATATGGCATTAGCCTATCCCATTCCTCGAACTATTACCCACAAGGGAATGGATTGGTAGAATCAACCAACAAGAATCTCATGAATATCCTAAAAAAGGTCGTCGGAGAAAATAAGAAATCATGGGATAGTAAAATAAAATATGTAGTGTGGGCAGATCAAATAACAACAAAGATGTCCATAGGGAAAACCCGTTTTGAGCTGGTATATGGACTCGAAGAAAAACTTCCTGTAAACCTCTAAATTCCTATCCTTCAATTCATGCAACAATACGACACAGATGCAGAGGCAATCCAAGGAAGAATAAATCAGCTGATAGAACTAGACGAAACACGAAGAATTGCCTTGGGACAAATAACAAGAAACCAAGAAAAGATAAAGAATACTTTTGATCACAAAGCCAAGGAAAGAAGTTTCGCCGAAGGAGATCTTGTTCTACTATGGGATAAAAGAAAAGAGAAGCTTGGAATGCACAAAAAATTTGACAGCCTATGGGGAGGCCCTTATAAGATTAAGAGTTGTGTAGGTACGAATTCCTTCAACCTGGAGACAATGGAAGGAGAAGTTCTGAAATTTCCAGTAAATGCTTTACATATCAAGCGTTACTACCCTCCAGACACATGACAGTATAGGTCAGTATGAGTAGGTAGGCATTCCCGTGTATTATACCATCTGCATTTATTGTTTGTTTCCTTATATGCATCTTGATTGTTGTATCTCATATGTATACATGTATTATTTTGTGGGGTGGCAATACCACCCCACCTTTTGTTACTAATTCTTTCTTGTCAAGTGTGATCAGGTCTGTAGGTTTATGCCAAAGATGCTGAGGTTTTCATGCGCTCTATGGTGAGCACATGTCCCCGAGTTGGAGCTAGATGTTATCCCCCTTTTCTAGGGATAGCTAGGAGATCATGTCTCGAGACCCACAAGTCCTAGACATGGAGTACCAAGAGCAGGATTGACCTTAGCATGGCTCTGGAGGGCCCATCCTTCTTCTTCTTCACCAGAATTGTCCTATTAGTAGCAGCAGCTTCCATCACCATCGGCTTGGACTTGCATAAGAGAAGACTCTTTCTCCATGAGGTAATAGGTCCAAGGTATCATGGTATGTGTCATGTTTGATCATTATAACCTTCTTATATATGCATCAGGTTCCTTACATTTCAGACAACTTCTTGGATCTTACACTAATCCACTTGACCATTGTTGGGGGGATTAACAGGGTGACCTAGTAGGCTTGTATTTATGGGTTTTGGTTAGCCACCAGGGGGGATTTGCAGATCCATCGTCCGCTCCCACCATTCTATCACTTTACATTTTATCTCCCACGCATCCATCCCATTCCCCTAGTTCGGCCATTAGGATGACCTTTGAGGGTTACACTTTGTCTTGTGTGAAGAAGGGGCTAAAGGCCCAGGGGGTAAAAGCAGCTGGTAAAAGATAAAAGCCATGGGAAATAAAACCTAGAGATGCTTCGCCCAGGGATCCCCAAGAAGGAAATAAAAGGCCTCTTGATAAGAAACAAAAGGGACCCAAAGAAAAATGATAAAAAAAAAAACAAGACCTAGCCAAGAGGATGGGAGGTCTCATCACGATCTGGCCCATTATGTTCATAGGTATCTAGCCGTATGACATTGCCATTATCTGGTCACCACACCAGGGCAATGACCTTTGGTTACATAGCCAAGGGAAAGGGGGTCTCATCACAAGCCAGCCTTATCATTTCTGCAAAAATACCAGTGGGTAACACTGTCAACTCTAGTCACCACGCCAAATAAGTGTCCTCTGGTCAGACCTTGAAGTAAAAAGAAATAAAAAGCAATAAATAAAGAATAAAGGAAATAAAGGGGCTTGGAAAAAGTGCATCCATGATGGGTATAACTCACCTCCTACAAAAGCACCCACGGACAACACCTACCCCTGGTCTTACTATAACTTACAACTCACCTCCTACAAAAGCACCCACGGACAACATCTACCCCTGGTCTTACTATAACTGGACACTCCTCAGACCATATCACTTCATGTACATGGCTTGAATGATCTTCTGTGGAAACTTTCCTTCTCTTATGGATACTGGCCCAATAGGTTGTTCTGTCTATTTCTTCGACTTTGTATAGTAGATCAGTGTAATGACTTTGAGCTCTTAGATGATATGCTAGGGATTTTATGCATGTATTTGATAAATTTAATGATGAAATATGATTGATTGCTATGATCCTGAGGACTAATGAGCCCATGGAGGGCATAGTTTTTTATGTGCAGGACCATACCCGACGAATAGGTACCAGTGGACCAGTACACATGGGGATATGATTAGTTCGAACCTCCATGGGGCTGAAGAGCCCATCAGATGGTTGCTGGATGGCAGAGATAGGACAAAGTTATGATGAGCCATTTCACGAGAAGAAAGAAGAACGTTCCACCCAGGACACTTTAAGAGAGCCTAGCCTAGGGGGGATCACCCACTGCAGATGGGGCGTTTGCCTTTGATGGACAGGACGTCACCTGAGAGAGTTGGATGTTGTCTAGAGCACGTGGCAGGGTGCTGAGGTCATTTGGCACATGTGGCAGCTTGGAGGATCCCTAGAAGGGCCAACGTTTGGTTTTCTGGATGCTATGCTTGCCCAAAAAGGGCCAACGTCTCCCTTAGAAGAGCTTGGCGTCCCTCTTTTAGCTCATTTTATGACATTTTTTTGGCAATTAATGTAAAAACAATGTAAGTTTTGTAGTCAGCCTTGTTAGTTGTTTTAATGACCTTAAAATTAATTCAAAGGTCATGGATTGGTATAAATAGAGGACGTTTTGCCTCATTTTGGACATAACACAACTCACTCTTTTGTGAGAGACTATCTTTTAGCCTTTTGCTTGGTATTTTTGGTGTTCTAAGTGAGGCGCAACTCTTCTTGGAGGATTCTTCTTGGCATATATGGTGTTTCTCTCATGCAAGGCTTACAACTAGGGTTTGATTATGCATTCTTCATGATATGTAAGTGAATTTTTCATGCAAAACTTCTTAAGTGAATGGTTGTAGGCTTAATTTCTTACATTTTTCTATTATAATGCTATTATATTGTTGAATCTTGAAACCCTAGGTAGTAAGCACACTAGTAGGTCATTGCTATATGTCCCCATGTTTGAGAAATAATTTTAGCCATTGATAAAAGAAGATATAGCCTAGCCATTGCTACACTTCTCTCCCTTTTTCTGAGTTAGCATTAAAGTATAGGTTGAAAAGAGGAGACGTCCTAGGCCTAGTTAAATCTACACCTAGGGTTTGAAAGCCTTGCCCCTACAACACTTTCTCCCTTAAATCTATACTTTGAAGCTAGCTGTTTTGCCAAGTGTATTTAGAGAAAGAGGAAGGATCATGAGGCCTTGCTTAAGCAACACCAGAATGAGCCTCCTTCCCTTAGGGTTTTGATTCTAGGGCCCTGCCATTGCAACACCTTGGAACCCTACCCTCTAGTCTCTAAGTTTAAGTCCTCCCGAGACTTTTTGCCCTTACTTTGACTCCATTCACCCTAAGGCACTAGTATTTTCTCCAATGTTGAGCTTGTAGCATTCAAAATCATCTTTTAAAACTTTCATTTTTGAAACCCTAACTAACCCTAACACCACTAACTAGGGTTGACGTCATACTTGATACATCAAGCCTTCTAACTAGTAAATAAGTAATTAAATGATGACGTCAGGCCTTTATTGAGCTAATTTTGATTGATAATATTGTTGACTTGGTCATTTTGTGATAGATATTGATGAATTGGTGATTTTTCATTGGCTAATTAGTAAAACGTTGACCTCATCTTATCTGTTATATTGCTTGTTAAATGAAATTAGATAACCAAGAAGTACTAACCTTTTGAATTATAGACTGCAAATATACATATAGTGTTGTTATTGTCTTGTTCCAGGCAGGTGTTCTCAACAAGTGCAAATATACATATAGTGTTGTCGGATTATCTGATACTGGTGGTAACCTGAGAGGAGGGAAAACCTTGCTTCTTGACCTTATATTTTTTGCCTCTTCAAGCCCCAGGTTACCGGGGATGTCTCCCTTGGGCTAACCTCCCTAGAAAGAAATAACCCCCCATCGAGGTGACAGTGGGTGGGGAAGGTTCCTGTTACGCCAGTTTGTCCACTATCTTGTGGCCTGTGACCTAAAATACAAACTGCGCGATAACAGGCAGGAAGCATTGCTGACAGAAAAAGCACTTCCAGATGTTGTTTCAGTTTGGGATCAACCATGATCTCATGGCAGAGTAGGAAGCAATCCAGTATTTCTCTCAGCATAGTGGAAGCAGAGTACATTTCCACATGTTCTGCTAGCTGTGAAGTTATGTGGCTTCGAAAGTTGTTGACTGGCCTATTTGACTTGGAGATGAGAGCAATCATGATTCTATGTGACAACCAGAGTTGCATAAAGATGAAAGAGAATCTTGTATTCCACAACAGGTCGAAGCACATAGAGATCTACTATCATTTTATCCGCGACATGGTACAGAGAGGAACCTTGAATCTCCAGTACATTATCATGGATGAACAAGTTGCTGATGTGATGACCAAACCTCTATCTCGTGTAAAGTTTGAACACTTTCGAGATAAGCTTGGTATAGTCCAAAAGGACCCTCCTTGAAAGGGGGAGTATATATTCCTTGCTTTTGACCTAGCTGTTAGATGTAAATCAAGATGAGTCATTGCTTTTGACCTCGCTGTTAGACGTAAAGCATGATGCTGTGTATTCCTTGCTTCTGACCTCATTGTGAGACGTAAAGCAAGATGAGTCATTACTTCTAACCTCGCTGTTAGACATAAAGCATGACGTTGTGTGTTCCTTGCTTCTGACCTCACTGTTAGACGTAAAGCAAGATGAGTCATTGCTTCTGACCTTGTTGTTAGACGTAAAGCATGACACAGTGTGTAACTTGCTGCTGACCTAGTTGTTAGACGTAAAGTAAGATGATTCCTTGCTTCTGACCTCATTGTCAGACATAAAGAAAGATGATGATGATTCCTCGCTTTTGACCTCATTGTTAGATGTAAAGAGAGATGATGTGTGATTCCTTGCTTCTAACCTGGTTGTTAGACATAAATCAAGATGATTCCTTGCTTTTGACCTTGTTGTTAGACAAAAAGTGTGATGTTGATGTGTTCCTTGCTTCTGACCCAATTGTTAGATGTAAAGCAAGATGATATATATATACCTTGCTTCTGACCTAGTTGTTAGACGTAAAACAAGATGTGACTGACACTGAGCTACCAACTTATCAACTGTGACATTGAGCTAGTGTAGTATTGTGATGTGCCAGCCTAGTGTTGTGATGAGGTATCATTTTTACTGATACATTTTAATGCAGATGATGATGGCATTCTTTCGAGAATGATGAGGCTTCCAGTGAAGAAAACTTCCGATGAATCATAAATATGCTAGCCAATGTTTCAAGATGATATTGACGATATTGTCCTCCTGATGCCACTGATGATGCAAACCTCTCTCACCTGATGCTATTGAAGAAGACCCTTCTTGTTAAGGGGGAATGTTGAAATAATGTAACTGAAAAGAGTATTCTTATTATTATTGTTATTTTATTCATAGGATTAATCCCCATTGTGGATTAATCATGTCAGTAATTGTATTAGGACCAAATCCCCTTTTGCGGATTGGTCATCGGACAATTGTAATAGGTAGAATAAGAAGTCAGCCCCAACAGTTATTATTGAGAACCAGAATTAAATTAAAGGTGGGTTTACCCACCCAGAGTGAGAGGTCGGCCTTGCCAGTGAAACCCTTTCACACGTGTCAGTCTTGTATATATAGGGAGGCTAGCACCTCACTTTATCACACAAATCACTTGCTCATTCTCTTATGAGGCAAGCTACGATTACTAGTTGGAGAGAGGAGAAGAAGAGTGGCACATCTTTTGGGGAGGACTATCTGTATTGGTTTGAGCTATCTCTTGAACATTGTATTGGAAATTTATGATAAGAAAGTTTTTGTTGGGTTTTCTTCCCTTAGAGGGTTTCCCAGGATAAATGTTGTGTCTCTTGTGAATGTTTATTTCTCAGTGATATTGTTCTTATGTTGCTCTTATCTATTGAAATGCAAAGAACTATAATAATGGCATAAACATTAACAATTGTTGCAATAGAGGCTTCAGATACCTCAAACTCAAGGTCTCCCACCTTAGTCTTAATGCCATCAAAATGTAATGAAAATTGTTTTTCTACTTTAGGGTGTCCCCTCTACATGTTTTGGAAAAACGAGAGGCAACTAAACCTTTGGAAAACCTCCCTAGCCATTGGCTCAACATAAAACAGGTGCATGTCAGAGGGTTCAGTCCCGACCACACTCCCTCCCTTGTGAGCTTTCTTATTTTGAGGAGTCTCCATGGATAGAGACAAGGGAAGATGGTTGTGGTGTAGTGAGGGGTAAGGAAACAAACAGAGGCAGATTTCATTGAGAAAATGATAGTGGATAATGGTTGCTCTCTCTCAGGATTTTTCTCTAACTCACCTTGATTTAACAATAGACTGATTTGATGGCCTTTCTTTAAAATTGGGAAGACGAGACTCTGAGTTAAGGGAGGTAGGGATGCACTGCTCAAATTATGTCACCATACCATGGTCATCAAAGCTTTGGAAAGGCAAGGAGTGCAATTCCCCTTACTGCCAGCAAATCTCAAGCTGAAAGAGTGATGATACAGTGAAATAAAAGGCTTATGCAGGGGATTTTGAATACCAAAAGATAGCAATCCAATCCAAATAAAACACAGTGCATGAAAACAGGGGATATGTAGCATGGTTTTAGCAACGTCTTTTTGTAGCGCAGTGTGCATACAAGGGCCAAGTAATTGCATGGGTACTCAATGTTCAGGAGAAAAACAAATTGGCCTCTACAATAGATAAAAACCAGGTGACAATGAATACAAAGTATACGAGAGGAAAGCTATAGATGCAAATGGACAAAGGAGGGAGTATTCTCCAGCATTAGGCGCTACCAAAAGCTCAGGTAGGAGATATCTCAAGACTTTGGCATGCAATGGAGAGAGATCACAGAATACCTGGAGATGTGATTGATAATGGAGGATTTGCAACCGATTAAGAAATCACCACGTCCACCTCAGCCTCCGATTCAGCCTTGGCAGTTGATCCCATAGCGCAACCTGCAACTGGTTTGAGCTAGTGATTTTAGCAGTGCCAAGTTTGAGAGAAAATTAAAATGCTCAAAACTGTTAGCAAACTCATTAATAACCAGATCTTAATATCCTTCTTTAATGAACAATGGCGCTGAAAACAATGTAGATCATGACCTCAATGGAAAGGATCAAAGGAAAAAGAGTGTGCTACAGGAACTCCTAGTGAGTTGGCAACACCTTTTTCAAAAACTTGATTTGACCCGCCTTTAATCGGACATAGGGACAACATGGCAAGGATAAAGGGTATGAGTGGATAGAGTGACGTGTCAAGTCATAAAGATCATGGGATGGGTTATGCTTGATGTCAAGTCATGAGGTGAGTCAAAACATAAACTATAAAAAAGAACCTAGGCTTAAAATCTATGTGTGGACCAAAAATGAGCCAAAACCACAAGTCTTTATTTGTTCAAGCTAGCCTAAGAAAGTCACACAAAGAAAAATAAAGCAGACCTAAAGTCTAAAGGCTGAAAAATTTAAACCTAAGGGATAAAATACCCAAGGCAACTTAATGTGATAACAGAGCCATGGCCTCTCAATTCTGGGGGGTATGGTAACTTCTTTAGCATCCATCGTCCCTGAACAGACCAGAAGGAAGGAAAATGTAGTGGTTGATTGCATGGACGACCTCAACGTCAAAATGTAGGAAAGGTATTGAATTTGGCACTCGGGGGACTCACTACCAGGAATGATGGAAGATCATATCCAACAGAGCTGCCATGCTGATCTAACTGCATGGAGGGAAGCGGTTGAGATAGCCATAAGGGAAACTTGGATTCAGGGTCGACACCGTGATGCAAGTAAGGAGGAAAGATGGCCTGAGACAGTGACCACATGTACAGTGGAGGGACAGATTCCCATCCACGAAAGGGGTCCACAACCTGATATAGAACGAGAGGACATGCGGCAATCTAGACCCATGTGCGAAAATGAGGACCCACTTATGGTTAATGATAAGGAAAATTTTGAGAGGTAGGTAGAGGATCGACTGGTTTAGGGTTTAATCTAGGATGAAGTAAAGTGTTGCCAAAGCCAAGGCCAACGAGGCCAGTATGAAAGGGAAAACTAATTATCAGTGTAAGAAGTGGTCGCACATTACAAGCACTCCTGATGACTCAAGATCAATGGTAATTGGTCTAATCAGCTATCGAGCCCTCATAGAAGTTAGTAATATATACCACAAACACAGGCTCCCGAGAGAAAAGTATCGTTTCAATATGTTTAATGCTAGGGTTTTTAGCCATAGATATGAGGGAAGAATGCATAGGCATCACATTTTGAGCTAATCTAGTATTTCCATCATGCTCCTCTTTTGGTCGATTCTCATACTAAGGGAGAGAATGACATGTCATTGGAACAAGAAGAATAGGAGGGATCAAGTAGGGTGACATGACAATTAATCATCATCATTAAGAGGCCAAGGCCACCTCTCCAAAGCTGAGAAGGAAGCCAGAGCCACGAAGGATTGTTTTTGGGTCCATAGCATGATGGAAGAAATTCAGACGACGAACATTATTGAGGATCGTGTCTTAGCCCAAAGAAAAAGGATAATCAAGGATGACATAATCAAGAAAGCGATCAAGTGGGTGTCTAACCCTTCTAACCTAAGGACTAAAGATACCAGGTATTTTAGGATGGTGGAAACAAATTGGATGGTCAAAGCATTGGTGGCTTAGGGCATTAATGAAACATGTCAGGAGAATTTAGAGATCCTCCAAGATATTCACATTCTGGAGGGAAATTTTGAACTTTTCTGCAGATCACAACATGGAATCAAGTTCAAGGTCAACCAGTCGGAGCAACGTCCAGTACAACAAGAGAAAGGACCGAAAACTGAGTCTCCTCTAGGTTCTTTTCAATGTCCAATTCTGGTTGATGAAGAATAAGAGAAACCTCAGGCATAGTTCTCTCCTTGCCGAAAGGAAGCTAGTAGGCAAACCAAACCAGATGTAGGGAGCCTCATTGGGACAACCAGGAGAGAGACGAAGCGTGTGTCAGACACTCACTAGGATTTTTCTAGCTTGGTGTTTTCTAGTCTTTTATGTCTTGTTTTCAGTCAGTTTGTTAACAACCCTATTATGATCCTATCTCTGTAACTTTGTTCAAGTCTCATCTCTAGAACTTTGGTAAAAATAGCAACCTTGAAAACTGTGGATATGATGAACAAGGTTTAGGGGTCTGGTTTCCCTTCGAGGCAAACCCCCTTGTTATCTCCTTTTTTGTACCATATTTTGTGATATAATAGAAATTTCCTTCCTTTTGAGTTTAAAAGAAATAGTAAAGTAATTATTTTGATCTTATTAAATTTCAACTTATAATTAAATGAAAAAGTTGGAAAAAAATGTTTTAAAAACCAATGAGTATGCAATCAAGACATTTTTCTTAGGAGGCTTTTTCTTTTAACTTCGGGCATGTTGACTTTTTTGTTCAATTCATAACAATAAAGAAGTAGCCTTGCTATAGTGGGAAAACCCCCCTACAGACTACACTAGGGTTCTAAAGTGTAGGCAAAGCTAACCGTCTAAAGTCTCCTACTTTTAACAACTATCCTGGCAATACCCCACATTCATATATAAAGTACAAAGTATAGGGATCTATTAGTCCTACCTTAAACTCCGTGTCTGGTGTCAATCCCAATGCGTTCAGTCGCTTCTCGACTGCAAACATCCTCCCAAGGCTAACCTGCATTCATCAAAAGACAAACAAGAAACTACGAACATGCATTCTATATATGGATTAATGGGTTAGATGTCATAACAAAATGTAAATCGTACATAGAGATAAAACACATCATATGGTGAGACAACAAAAGTAATTATTTATATTAATCTCATAATGTCACTTAGAAAACGAGATCAACAATTGCTCCTTGAACCCAGTCCTAGGCTCCTCTTCACCAAGCTCCAATTGCTTCCACATATCCTTCTTCTCTCACACTTCTCTCTAGAGAATAGGAATAGGTTTATGGATGAGGAAAAAGGGCAAGAATTGGGAATTCTGGCTCAAACTCACAATGTGGCTACAACTTCTTGGGGCAAGGGAGGATTAGGAAATGGGCAGAGTTTCACTGCTTTCATGCTTCTCTCTGGAATGGGACCCCAACACCTTCTTATATATGCCAAAAAGATAGTTATTCAGTTCAGTGACGGGCTATGCGCAATCAATTGGTTAGGAAACTACCCAAAAGATCGTATTCCCTTGCAAAATTTTATTTTTTGCAACTTTTTTGGGTATACGTGGGTTGTAATGGTGCAGCTAGCATA
Source organism: Picea glauca (assembly GCA_000966675.3). Classification (NCBI taxonomy): domain Eukaryota; kingdom Viridiplantae; phylum Streptophyta; class Pinopsida; order Pinales; family Pinaceae; genus Picea; species Picea glauca. The sequence continues at coordinate 1,284,295 of JZKD02S2222751.1, read as the reverse complement.
TGTATGTGGGTAGTAATGGTGCAACTAGCATACATACATGGGCAGTAGTGGTGCAGGGCATGTACATCTTCAAAAATTTGGTTTTTAAGAAGAGTTATTCAGTATTGTCTTGGCAAAAATAGTAAGTAAGATGGCGTGCTGCTAGGTATGCATGTCTGGTGCAAATTAGGGTTATAACAAGCCTCATTTATGACTAATAATTTCGTGGATGGGAGATTTAAAAATAAATTATTGTTAAGTATAACTTTTTTATTTTTAAAACAACTAATTGTTTTTTGTAACTTATTTATTTAGAATTGTGCTTTGTAAACATTTACTTTCACATTATTAGTCTAATGGGTTAGCTCAATTTGTTGTTGGGAATTTGGCTAGTCTCGAGATGGTGAGTGCTTGGTGGAAATATCTTTAGTAAGGAACTCTACATCGATGGGTTTACTACAAATGTCATCCAAGAATGTGGGAAAGTATTCCTTGGGGTTTCCTTGTGAGTTTTTCCTTGCAAAAAAAATTCCCAAGGGGTTAGGTCAATCAATTTTCACCAATACTAGACATGTACTTCACTTGCCAATCCCATCATCCCCCTACATCCCCTCTTTTCCAAACCTTGTCCCTCTTGATCGTTGTCCAATCCTTCCCATGGTTGGAATGAAATAATGTTGTTCCTATAATGAGCTAGAGTGACTAAGCAACCTTTTGAAAAACAAATAGCTTGAATAAAAATACCATAGATCGTATAGTGTTTTATCACTGCCTTTTAAATGTTGGTTGTGGAGCCTGATTATATTCCTGATTCAGAGGTCCTTGCATTTAGCTGTGTTTATACCCCATGAAGTATTTACACCCCAGAAGTATGTACACTCCTATGCGGGGTCCGGGGGGTCTGGGGGCAAGTGGGCCCCCAGCGGGGGTTCGGGGGCGAATCCCCCAAAGCAAAAAATTGCCTTGTAAAAGTATATTGTAATTTCATTGTAAATCTGGACCGTTCATTATAAGGTCACAGATCTAACGGTAGAGATTATGTTAGGGTTTTTTTCCCTAGAAG
>JZKD02S2222751.1:1232739-1250999 GCA_000966675.3 Picea glauca | reverse complement strand
CTGTTCAGGGTTATAGCATTCTTCCCATTGTCGGAGGAAAAGCCCTGCATTGCTATAAAAATATGGCCCTCCCTCAAAAATTCGTTCTTTATCTTGTAAGTTTGAAAAAATAACTATAAAAAAACCCTTAACTCCTAATTTCAGATCAATGTGACCTTTGGGTTGCCATTTAGTTTGAATCCATTTCAATAATTCCTTTTCAGAAGGCCAGATTCCGATAAACTTACAGATTAAAGCRTGRTTTTTYATGTAGCCTCGATACTCTTCCAGTKTATTCTCTGGGATGACAAATCGTGGTTTTTTKAYTGCTCTGGGTAAACATTTGCCTTTCATTTGCGCTTGCCATGCAGCTCCCAGCACTGGAGCTGTCGCTGGTTGGATTGAAGCCGCAGGGGATGTATCTCCGCTCACTACATTACGGTAGGAGGGAGGCGTCCCTCCTCCCGATGCAGCCGCCATATGGAGGCCAGTCGATTGTGACTGCCTTTCACCTTCTTCCAGCTTCAGCGTATCGTGTTCGTCAAGCTCTGGTACTCTGCATTTCCTGTTCAAACCCTAATCGCCGCCATGACTCTCTTCTTCATTTGAGATTGTATTGCGAGCATCATGTAATTGACCCCAAATCTCTTTGATCCTGTCAAGATAAGCATAAACACTCTCTTCTTCGACCACCATGTACGTGTTCAACTTGTTTCTAAGGAACATCCTTCGCAACATGCTCGAAGACTAAAACACAGATTTCAACTTGTCCCATAATTCTTTGATCCTCTTGCAATTTCTCTAGCATGTACAACCAAAGAAGATCTCGAATTAATTTGAGATAATCATTGGGGCCTTTATATCCCTCTTAGTCCACTTGGCTTGATCATTGGGATCTATAGGTTTTGTTTCCTTCCCATCAAATATGGAGAAGACATCACTCTCACTCCATAAAATATTTCCACTAAGAATAATTGGATGGGTCTTCCAATTTCTGAGAATCGCTCAGTTTAAAGTTATCCATATCAAAAAATGAAAGAGAACAATTTGGAATTTGCTCACACACAAACCTCGCTTGGAAATTAAAAAAATGATGGATTACTTTTCACATTCGCTGCGCCAAGGGAAAGACGCACTCGCTCCAAACACACGTAGGCCGTTTCCTGCTGGCTTCCGCTCCTAATCGCCCTCACGACAATTTCAATTTCTGGTGCCAGCTGGAGCTTGATTATATACAATTACAATCTGGTTCAAAGATGAAAATAAAATCTGATTACAATCACCCAAAAAAAGAGGGCGGATCTCCGAGATCCAACAACCTCCAAAAATTACCACAACTAACTGCCCACTTAGAGAAACAAATCCAAACCAATTCGCTCAATTAAACACAGTAGAACATTCTAGCAATATCCTCACAAATTCTAACAGGATAGTACCCCTTTGGAGGATTTTGGAAAGACTGAAGCAGCTTTAAATCAAGAATTGAGGAATTGCTGGGTGTGTAACAAAGAATGACATCTTGCTTTGATTGAGAGACATATTATTGAACCTTGTAGCTAGGTCATCATCGCTCAAAACAAATTCCCCTAAAGAACGAGCATTTTCGAAATAGTTCACAAAACCATTAACCAATAATACCATGGTCTTTGGGGATTATATAATCTTGGCAACGAATGGTAAGAAGAGGGAGAAATGACTAATTCTCACATGTAAAATTCGCCAGAAAGCTGCTTCAAATGTCCGTACAATAACATTAACCGCCAATTCATGAATGAAATATATGCTTAAACAAATGGTGATTTTCTATTGGTGAATTAATTAAATGCAAATTAAACCAAGATTTGGCGTTGGAAAAGTGACTTCCCTTCCGAATTCGCGCCAAAACTAGTGGTTATCCAAAGTTGTTTCAGATATGAGAGTGTGGTTTTGGAAACCCGTCCTTGGAGTTCCGAATCCACTAGGTCAGTACCACGTGGCGACAGATCTAGCAATTTTGGAGGCGTAATGTCATTACCACGTGGCGACACATCTAGATCATTACCACCTGGCGACACATCTAGCATTGTGCTTTATCATTTATTACTTGTAAATGATTTTTGTTTGATTGTGTTATGACGATGTTTATGAGTGGGTCACGGTGCTCCTAAGTATATGTATATCGAGCAAGTGTTGACTTTATAGGTTTTAATGGTTGGTTGTAGAAAGTTCACTGCGTTGGAACCAGGTTTGGAATTTCAATTTACCTTACCTGTCAAGTGAAAATTTGGTAACGATTATCTGGTTTTTATGCCCATCATTTTATGTTTTTGGCAGATTCACGGGTGCCAATTTTTTTTGTTTGTTATATACACCTTACTTCTGGAAGTTCAAAATAAGAAATTTTACATCTAACCTTTGAGTAAACCAATGAAGTGTAAGCAGACTAGGAGTAGGGCAACATCAAATTTCATTTACTTTTAGAACTAACCTCTGTCAAATATGTAGGTTTGAGAGACGTTAAGTAAGATAAGTCCTACCAGAAATTATGACAAATACTTTACCTAGTGAAAAGTAGATTTGATGGGTTCGTATTTTACATGCCGGTAAATGTAGATAAGTCCTACCAGAAATTATGACAGATACTTTACCTAGTGAAAAGTAGATTTGACGGGTTCGTATTTTACATGCCGGTAAATGTTGACGTGCAGATTTGGTATCTAACTGTCAAATACGTCTTAAAATGAAAAAAACGTCCCGTAGAACGTCAAATTCCAGGGATGGTTGGAACATTAAAAAATTGCACTTTTTGGTTCAATGATTACAATATTTTGTACTATGAGATAACATCATGATTTGGTTGGGTTCCCTTGGTATAAGCTTTCTGGGTGATCATATTTGGGCATTTATTATTTGGTATATCCATGAGTTTAATGTTTTGATCTCGACTTTTCATTTTCGATCTGAGAGTGGTTGTGGTTGTTTTCTTTGTTTTGTCCTACCTCCTCTCTTCCATCAACATTGACTCGTTCATTCTATCATTTTTTTATTGGAGTCGAGATTTGTGTTTTTCTCTATAAAGCGTTGCTCCATTGTTGATACTTCTTTATTATAACCATTTTTAAAGAGTTTAAAGGAACCCTCATGGTGACATTATGTAATATCCCTAGGCCGAACCCAATTGTAAATGTAAATGCAAATGTACTTAAGTTGGTGAATTGTTTGATATCATTTTGTATGCACCTTCATGGCATAGTAGGCGCATGTACTGTGCAGTAAAATGATGAAGTGTGCACATTCTTGGATATCGTGCACAACTTAGGTGTGCACGATTTTGAGGCTAGGGAGCCTTTGTGTATATGTTGTGTTTTATTGGCTGGTGAGCCAGTTTTGTGAGGATTAGGTAGGAGAGCCTAGATGCTAAAGGCCAGTGTCCCTACTTTTGTATATGCCTCATCATTAATATAAAATACATCGCTGCGCACAAACTAACCACGATAAAAGAGTATGGGGGACTAAACTCCACTAGTTAGGGAAAGGGGGGGCTAAAAGTTAAGAAAAATGGCTAAGTTAGGAAGCTTAAGCCAAAAAGGAATATTATATTAATATTTCTTAAAGTATAAGTATGGGTAATTATTTTATCCTAAGTTCTAATGTTGGGGACAAGTGGGCCAAAGTAGCTCCCAACATGACAAGTGTCAAGTTGGGGACATGCATACTTATTGTTTCGACTTAGTTCATTTTTCAACATTATTTCCATCATTCCATCCATCATTCAGTGATCCAGACAATTATCCATGAGCATTCACACACCCATTGAACTATCCTTCATACCTTCCTATCACTATACCAAAACGTGTATCCATAACCATAACAGTTTGTGCAGCTGGTTAGCTAGGGAGTTGGATTGAAGAATTGGGTTGTCAGGCCCATGGGATATTGAAGAGGCAGGTTGTCAGGACCATGAACAGTTTCTCTCTGGGTGAGAGAATTGTTGAGAATTGATTTCCTTAAGGTGCTAAACTACAACGACAGGGCTCTTAGACTTCTTGTTCGGCCTATTGCTGAATCTCGGAAATGAAGTGGGGCAGCGGAATGATTGTTGAGAAGAGAAGGGGAACAGTTACTAGGGTGGGACAGACATGTGGGGAATGAGGGACTGTAGGCTGTTAGTTTGATTTGACACATGTGACAGAGTCTTTCCTGTTGTCTATGAGCCATTAGCCTGGTTAGGAATCCCTTTACTCGAGTGGAATTTAGTCCTATCTCGGGGGTGACCCACTGCTAAGAGTGATGAACAATGTGGTCTAAGGCTGGGAGGTTCGTGGAAGGTCTGCCATCAGTTGGTGATATTCTTACCAATATAAGTGTTAGATGTGTGATAAATTTACATGTTGCATTGCTATTTATGTGTTTATTTTTATGGGTCTATTTTATGTGTGGTTATAACTGTCTTTATATTTATGGGTATTGCCTGTATATGCTGCATGTATATGTTTACTGTTATTTCAATATGGATCTGTCCATTTACATAATGTATTTGTCTGTTTACGTTTTATATATAAAGTTCTGCAAGAGTGTTGTGTGTGTATGTTTTAATTGCACGCAGTTTGAAAAATTATGTGGCATAGCTCAGTTGGATACTGGGTATGTTACAGTATGTTCCGTAGAGAGAAAGAAAGTGTTCTCTCATGTAGCTTGGCCCGACATGGGTGGTCGGGGATGTTACAATATGGTATCAGAGCTTCAGTTTTCAACACTGAGCCTAGATGGGCCGAACAAGTTGAGTTGAAGTGAAATTTCATAGAGGATTAATTTCGAAGTGGCCAAATTTCAAGTCATAGAGCGTCCATGGTAAATTTTAGAAGCAATGATGTGGAATTGGGAAAAGCCCCAATTTTTGTTGTTAAAATTCATGAGAAAATGGAGAAATTCGGTCAAGTGGTGAGATATTATTGGTTTAATATATGTTTTAGCAAATTCATACCTGGAATTGGTCAAATTTGAAGTTACAGTGAAGCCATGACAGATGGAGCGAGATTAGTAAATAAAATTCTCAATTCGCGAATTGATTTTGGGTAAATTCATTCCCAAAATATCAACCCACAACGCTTTGTTGTTGCAGAGGTTGAACTAGTGCTATCGGGGTGAAATTGAATGAATTTCATAGTTGCAGAATGTCTATGGTAAATTGGGGAAAAGGTTAGGGAAAATCTCCAATTTCTGCAACGGAATTCACAAGGAATTGTTGCGCATAAAAATGAATGTGCGCAGGTGGGCGCACTAAAAATGTATGAGGTGCAATGAAAATCTTGTGATAGGTAAAATTCGGCACTGCACGACAAGATATTGGTGTGCTGGTGCGCGCGCTAAATTTTGGCACCGCGTGAAAAAATGTTGGTGTGTGGGAGCGCACACTAAATTTTGGCACCGCGGAAAAATGTTGGTGTGTGGCATGGTGCAACGCATAGAGTGAAATGCGCACGAAATATCAGCATGTGATACAAAAATGGCACGTGACAGGTAATAGTACTAGAACCAAAACTGTGCATGGTGGATATTGGCACGCGACACAAAAGTAGTGCGCGTCAGTTATTGGCGCAACAGAGAAGTGATGCATGGTAGTTATGGATGAGTGGAGCGTGATTTACCTTGTGTTGTTGCTGTGCATGGTGAATATGGGTTTACAGGTTGAAATTTGTGTGCGCAAAGTCGTTTGGAGGGTGAACAACAACAGAAAACCAGTTATTTTCTGCGATGTTTTATATCATTTGAACGTCATCTTTTTGCAGCGTGTTTTTGAGGTCCTTAAGAGCATTTTTAGGTACTCGAAAACCACGAGAATAGAGTATGTCAAGGCACATGTTATCTTTGTAGCTCAAATAAAATAGCTCAGAGAGAGCTTTCTAATGGTGTAAACCATTCGTCAAACGAAGCTTTTATGAAAAAGTTACAACACAAATAGTGGAGGGTAAATTTTAAGACCCATCTAACTTCAAAGAGCCATAATTTGTTGCTCTGGAATCCGATTGAGGCACAGGAGAAGTCAATGGAAAGATATTGAACCATAGAAGACATTCCCATAGCTGAATTAAATTTTTGGGCATGTTAAAAATGTTTAAAATGGAAAAGAAGGTACCTACAACATTCCAGACCAAAAACATGAATTGGCCTAGAAGTTTAGCAAGATGTAACTAGTAGCCCAGAAACCAAAATGAGGTGAAACCTAGACAGAATGTCCATAATATGTATATGAGGAAACCCAATTGAGATCCTATGAAAATTCCAATGGAGTAGGTGCAAAAATGCATATTTATAGCGCAGAGTTGCGCCAAGTTAAAAAATGAAAGAAAAATTAATGGACAATTTTTAAATAGCCATAACTTTCTGCTCAAGACTCGGAATTGAGCATGGGAGAAGGCATTGGAAAGGTGTTGGAAAGTGGAATCTAAATATTACTCATAAAATTGATCTTGGAACTCAATTTTTTAGGAAATCAGAAGAAAGAATTCGGATATATTATTGAACCAAAATGGTTCATATTTTTCATGAAATGGTTGAAACAGTTAGCCTGACAAAGTTTTGTTGGCTGCACATTTTGCAGAGTTAACAACAACTAGATCAGATCAGGATCAACACAGAGTCCATATTAATGGAAGAGGCACAGGGGAATTACATCCAGGAAGATGAAATCAGAGAGATGGATGTCCATTTGGGCGATGAAGGAACAAACTCCAATGGACATGGAGAAGGAAGAGATGAAAACATGAATATGGTAGATACCATTAAAAATTTGCAGAAGGATTTCCAAAGCCATAAAGTTGATAATGAAAGGATTATGAGAGCCAAGGAGCAAGAGGATGACTTCAACATGAAGTTAATGCAGAGCTTGAACATAATAGAAAAGAAATTGGATAAGGAGAGTGGCTCAAGCAAATCAGGAAGTCATAGGTCTCTTGATGAGAAAAGAAGAGCAAGAAGTGTTAGCAGACATTACCATCACTTCCCGAGGCATTCCCATAAGAGAGAACACAACAACTCAAGTCCATCCCCTATCAGGAAGCATAAGAGGTTTGGGGTGGATGAGCTACGAGGAGAAACGAACAGAATCAAACCTCCTACATTTGATGGTGAACACAAGAAGGATGGAGATGAAGAGACATGGCTGCTGGGCATGAGAAAGTATTTTCAATTGCATAATTATTCTTCTCATGTAGAAGGTAGAATTTTCATCTATCAACTTAAGGGAAAGACATCCATGTGGTGGGATCAACTTGTGCAAGTGCATCACACTAAAGAGAAAAGTGTTACTTGGAGGGAATTCAAGAAGTATTTTGAAAATAAATACTTTACTAAGAGATATTATGACAATAAAATGAAAGAGTTCTTTAAACTCAAGCTTGGGAGTATGGCAATAGAGGAATATGAGAGAAGGTTTTTAGAACTGCTAAAGTATGTCTATTTCATCAAGGATGAGACAATAAATATTTAGAGGTATTTGAGTGGATTTCCATCATTCATCAGTGAAAAAATACAATATAATGATCCCAAGACATTAGAAAGGAGACCATAAGGCAAGCTAAATGCCTATATGATCAGCAGAAAGCAATGCCAACTTTCCAAAAATCTTGGGAAGACAAAAATAAATTCAAGATGGATAAGAGGAAGAAGGGATCTAAGCTACCATTCTTCATAAATAATTCTCAAGGACAACCAACTTCTAGAGAACCCAGAATGATTGAGACATGAGGTCAAAAACCAAGGAAACCACCTATTCAATGTTGGGGTTGCAAAGGAGATCATATGTTCAGAGGTGAAAAAGTGAGGATTGTTCACAATGTACAACAAGATGAAACAGTGGAGGACATGGGCATAAATGTACCAAGGATCTATGCAGCCCTGGAAAACAAGAAAGCAGAGTATCAATCACATATGATTGAAGTGGAAAGTATGATCACCAACCAAACCATTGATATTTTAATTGATTTAGGAGCTATTCATAGTTATATAGATCCTAAGATGGTGGAAATTTTGCATTTGCCAAGAAGAAAGCATGAAAAATCTTGGTTGGTGCAGCTGGCTACTGGAGCCAAAAGAAAAGTTAATGAGATGATTAAGTCATGTCTTATGGACATGAATGGACTGAACACCAAGGCAAATTTGAACATCTTGTCTTTAGGTTCCTATGACTATCTAATTGGGATGGATTGGTTGGACCAACATCATGCTATGATGGACTGTCATAACAAGGCATTTACTTGCTTCGATGAGGAAAGAAACCTAAAGAAAGTGCAGGGAATTCCCAGGGCAGTAACCATAAGAGAAATTTCAGCATTGTAGCTATAGAAATGTTAAAGAAAAGGGTGTTAAATATTTGCATCTCATATGGAAGAGACACCTAAAGATAAGGTGCTAAATTTGGAAGATCATGCAATTCTAGAAGAGTTTGAAGATGTGTTCAAGGAGGTACCAAGACTACCCCCAAAGAGAGATATTGATTTCTCTATAAATTTAATGCCCAGAGCAGCTCCAGTGTCAAAGACTCCTTACAGAATGAGTACACCAGAGCTGAAGGAGTTGCAAATGTAGCTTGAAGAACTTCTGAAGAAGGGGTATATACGCCCAAGTGTGTCACCTTGGGGTGCCCCAATCTTTTTCGTAAAAAATAAAGATGGGACATTAAGATTGTGCATTGATTTCAGACAGTTGAATAACGTGACTGTAAAGAACAAGTATCCTCTGCCAAGGATTGATGATCTCTTTGATCAATTGAAGGATGCAAAGATATTTTCAAAGATAGATCTTAGGTCAGGATACCATTAGGTAAGGATTAAAGAGGAAGATATCAGAAAGACCGCCTTCAGAACAAGGTATGGTCATTATGAGTTCACAGTGGTGCCATTTGGGTTGTCAAATGCACCAGCTGTTTTCATGTGCTTAATGAATGGTGTTTTCTGAGAATATTTAGACAAGTTTGTCATTGTCTTTTTGGATGACATTCTTATATATTCCAAGTCAAAAGAAGAGAATGAGCATCATTTGAGGATGGTGTTGGAATTATTAAGGGAGCATCAGTTGTATGCCAAATTGAGCAAGTGCTCATTTTATCAGAAGCAAATTCATTATTTGGGACACATCATTTCAGAGGATGGGAAAGCAGTGGATCCTGAGAAGATAAAATCCATTAGAGAATGGACAACACCAAGGAATGCGATAGAGGTCAGATCATTCATGGGCCTTGCAGGCTACTATAGAATATTTATTGAAGGATTCTCAAAGATTGCACACCCAATCACTTCCTTGCAAAGAAAGGGTGTGAAGTTTCAGTGGACATTGGATTGTGAAAAGAGTTTCCAACACTTGAAGAAATTATTAACAAGTGCTCTAATACTAAGAATTGCAGACCCAAATGAAGACTTCATTGTATGCATAGATGCATGTAAAGAAGGACTTGGTGGAGTTCTCAGTCAAAATGGGTTTGTTATATGTTATGAATCAAGGAATTTGAAGGAGCATGAAAGACACTATGCCACTTATGATTTGGAGTTGGCAGCCATAGTGCATGCCTTGAGATTAGAGAAAATGGAGACACTACCTCATGGGGAAAATGTTTGAGTTAAGAATATACCATAATGGTCTAAAATATTTATTTGATCAGCCAACTCTAAATGTTAGGCAAAGCAGATGGTTAAAATTTCTCAATAATTATGACTTTGATATAAAGCATATCAAGGGGAAAGAGAACAAAGTGGATGATGTACTTAGAAGAAGAGTGCATGAATTGCATGCTACAACCATTAGCATGTACCAATCAGATTTGAAACAAAGAATTTTAGAGGTTGCCAAATTAGATTTGCAATACAAGGAATTAGTGGAAAAATTACAGCAAGGTAATTTACAGCAGAAAATTGAAGAATACAAGCTAAATAATGACAAAATTCTTATGTACAGGGGTAAAATTTATGTACCAAATTCCCATGAATTGAAAAATATAATATTGGGAGAAATGCATAATGTACTTTATGCTGGGCACCCAGGATATCAGAAAACTATTGCAGCTGTCAAAAGCCAATATTATTGGCCAGGCATGAAGAAAGGGGTTGCTGATTTTATTGCCAAATGTTTGGAATGTCAAAAGGTAAACACTGTGAATAGACACCCAGCTGGTTTTCTACAGCCATTACCCATTCCTGAGTGGAAATGAGAAATTCTAACAATGGATTTCATCACTAAACTTCCCAGAACAAACAAGCAACATGATTCTATCATGGTAGTGGTGGATATGCTTACTAAAGCTGCCCATTTTATTCCAGTTAAGCTCACTCACAAGGCAACCAACATTGTTGATGTTTATATGAGAGAAATTGTTAGATTACATGGCATACCCAAGACAATTGTGTTTGAAAGAGATCCAAAGTTTACCTCAAAATTTTGGAAGGGATTATTGAATGGATTTGGAACAAATTTGAATTTTAATACAACTTATCATCCAGAATCAGATGGACAAACAAAGAGGGTGAATCAAGTGATTGAGGATATGTTGAGGATGTATGTGATGGATAAACAATCAAAATGGGAAGACTATCTACACTTGGTAGAGTTTGTTTATAACAATGGGTACCAAGCATATCTAAAGATGAGCCCATTTGAGGCACTTTATGGCAGAAAGTGCAACACACCGGTAAGTTGGGATAACCCAACAGAAAGAGCAATGGTTGGGACAGATTTACTTAGGGAAATGGAGGAGAAAATGATAAAGATAAAACAAAATTTAAAGGCTGCCCAAGACTGGCAGAAAAGCTATGCTAATAAGGGCAAAAGTCACAAGGAATTTAAAGTTGGGGACCATGTATTCTTGAAAGTGAAAGCCAACAAAAGTTCCCTGAAGTTGGGAGATTGTTCGAAGTTGGTAGCTCGCTATTGTGGGCCTTTTGAAATCCTATAAAGGATTGGTCCAGTAGCTTATATGATTGCATTGCCTCCATCTATGTCTGTTCATAATATATTCCATGTATCATTGCTCAAGAAATATATACTTGATGCTAATCATGTTATTGATTGGAATGTGATTCAGGTGGAGAAAGAAGGTGTTTTCCAAGTGCATCTAGTACGTATTATGGACCCAAAAATCAAGCAGCTCCAGAATCGATCCATAAGGCTTGTAAAGGTCCAATGGACCTGGTACGGTCCCGAGGATGCTACTTGGGAGCATGAGGATGCAATGCGGGCAGAACACCCGCATCTTTTTGAGGATTTTTGAAATTTTGTTGTATATGTGTACATAATGCACTGAGGATAGTCCATAAATAAGGGGAGGGGATTGTAATATCCCTAGGCCGAACCCAATTGTAAATGTAAATGCAAATGTACTTAAGCTAGTGAGTTGTTTGATATCATTTTGTGTGCACCTTCATGGCATAGTGCGTGCATGTACTACGCAGTAAAATGATGAAGTGTGCACATTCTTGGATACCACGCGCAACAACTTAGGTGCGTGTGATTTTGAGGCCATGGAGCCTTTGTGTATATGTTGTGTTTTATAGGCTAGTGAACCAGTTTTGTGAGGATTAGGCAGGAGATCCTAGATGCTAAAGGCCAATGGGCCTACTTTTGTATATGTCTCATCATTAATATAAAATACATCAATGTACGTAGACCGACCACGATAAAAGAGTATGGGGGACTAAACTCCACTAGTTAGGGAAAGGGGGGGATAAAAATTAAGAAAAAGGGCTAAGCTAGGGAGCTTAAGCAAAAAAGGAATATTATATTAATATTTTTTAAAGTATAAAGTATGGGTAATTATTTTATCCTAAGTTCTAATGTTGGGGACAAGTGGGCCAAAGTAGCTCCCAACATGACAAGTCTCAAGTTGGGGACATGCATACATATTGTTTGGACTTAGTTCATTTTCCAACATTCTTTCCATCATTCCATCCATCATTCAGTCATTTAGACAATCATCCATGAGCATTCACACACCCATTGAGCTATCCTTCATACCTTCCTATGACTGTACCAAAACTTGTATCCATAAGCATAACAGTTTGTGTAGCTGGTTAGCTGGGGGGCTGGACTGAAGAAGCGGGTTGTCAGGCCCATGGGATATTGAAGAGGGGGGTTGTCAGGCCCGTGATCAATTTCTCTCTGGGTGAGAGAATTACTGGGAATTGATTTCCTTAAGGTGCCAAACTACAACGAAAGGGCTCTGAGACTTCCTATCCGGCCTATTGTTGAAGCCTGGAAAGGAAGTGGGGCAGCTGAAGGAATGTTGAGTAGAGAAGGGACACACTTCCTTTGGTGGGAAAAGCATGTGGGGAATGAGGGACTGTAGGCTGTTAATTTGATTTGGCACCTGTGATGGAGTCTTTCCTATTGTCTATGAGCCATTAGCCTGGTTAGGAATCCATCTACCTGGGTGGAGTTTAGTCCCAGCTTGGGGGTGACCCACTGCTGAGAGTGATGAGCAGTGTGGTCTAAGGATGGGAGGTTCGTGGAAGTTTTTCACGCATTTGGTGATATTCTTACCAAGATAAGTGTCAACTGTGTGATAAATTTACATGTTGCATTGTTATTTATGTGTTTATTTTTATGGGTTTATTCTATGTGTGGTTATAACTGTCTTTATATTTATGGGTATTGCATGTATATGCTGCATGTATATTTTTACTGTTATTTCAGTATGGATCCATGCATTTACATAATGTATTTGTATGTTTACATTATATATGTAAATTTCCGCAAGAGTGTTGTGTGTGTATGTTTTAATTGCATGCAATTTGAAAAATTATGTGGCATAGCTCAGTTGGATACTGGGTATGTTACAGTATGTTTCGCAGAAAGAAAGAAAGTGTTCTCTCATGTAGCATGGCCCGACATGGGTGGTCGAGGACGTTACACGTTACCTTTCAAAGGTCGAATGATTTAGAGTTTGTTGGTCGCTTTCTATTAGGAGCTAAAAATCATGGTCTCACTATTCATTTGGTTTGCATTTGGAAAAGGTAGGGCACCCTTTGCATTGATTCCTTGAATGTGGGGTTTCTTGGTTGGTGAATTTGAGATGCTATTGTGATCAATTAGCTAGGATTTTCAATTGCATTTTTCACTTGTCAGTTCACTTCCCCGATCTTTGTCATTACTTATTCATAGTCTTCAAACAAATCTTCTCCCTTGTGTTGGTTTGATACTTGTATTCAATCTTTTTGATCCATGGGTTATGTTAGCACTAGAAGTTGTTCTTAAACTACTTACGAGAAATCCTAGCACATTCTGAAATAAAAAGACTTGATTGGGTTTATACTGGAGCAAGAAGAAGAAAACAAGGAAAGGAAAATAAAGTTAGCTATTGTAAATCAGTGATGGACCGTTGGACTATGGAGTCAAGAAAACACCCTGCTCATTAAAAGTAATCAATATGTATATCAGATAAAATGTTTATTAGATAGAGGAAGAGAAAAGATAACACAAAGAAGAAAATCCATAAGGCAGAGATCCTCTCCGCATAAATGAATTCAAGGTACTTGAATGTAAACAATGACTAATAGGCAAGATACATCAGATCCTTGGATGATCAAGAATCCATTAATCAGAGGCAACCACAATCCTCAAGGTGTACAATTCATTCAAGTAAGAAGACAAAGAGGAAAACAAAGAAAAACAATCTGATACCACATATATCCTGAATTTCTAATAACAAAAATGTTTACAAAAACATAAGCCCCACAGGGTTACAATGATCACAGACAAAGTGCCTACTACAACTCTCTAGCCTCTCTTGGCTCATGAATTCCCCTCACTTCAAGAGCTCCCTACTTTCTTAAATATAAAATAACATCCAAATATCCTTAGGAGTTAGAATCCCATCTCTTTCATTGGATTCTAAGCCTTGGAGATAGGTGGCAACAATCAAAAAGACAAAAATCCAACAAACTGCTAATTTTCAGGAAATTGTTGGAAGTCATTAATAAATTGTTTCCACCTCACTGCATGAGGTCTTTAATGGAGCTAAAAATTAGGTGCAGGTGTCCCTTGACATCTAAATCATCCATGAAAAGCTATTCGAACCTTCTTGGTCAGGTGGCAACCTCCCAACAAGGCGAATATCCAATCAACTATGCAAAACAAAGAATTTGTAGCACATTTTGCAGCGCACTGGTGTTTTAATTGTTTCTCTCCAATTACAAACTGGGTTAGGTTGAGATTTGGTTAGCAAGTCAACAGGGATATCATCTTCCTCCACAAAAAATTTCAGAGAAATGCACTTCTTCGTTTGGGTTCTATGATCAAATTTGTAACAGTAACCGCTACAGGAAATTTCGTAGTGCCACTGTAAAAAAATTCTGCAGATTCCGTAGCGCCATTTTGTGAAGTAACTCTACAATTTCCGTAGTGCCACTGTAAAATAGTTCTGCAGATTTTGTAATGCCATTCTATGAAGTAACTCTAAAAGAGATATACCTTACTACCAATTCTCCTCATTCCCAGCCTAATGACAATGATCTCCATATGCTTTTAAGAATTTAAAATTTGTTCCATCCTTTCGTCCAACACGACTTCTTCCGGAGGAATTCAATACACACCAAACCAATGTGTACTTGTCACTGTAGGAATTTCCCGCAGAAAACTTTAAAGAAAAATTCATCACTACAAATTGAGTGATAACAAAAATGATCGTTAATGAAGCTGGCGCTGCGAAAACTCTTAATTCATGGGCACTGGGAAATGACCAAAAATGCTACTACAAATTCCTGTGCTAACATTTGGCTCCATGGGGGATGGCACACTTCCTGCAAGTTGCCAAGAACTTATAGACCAAAGGCCTTACCTATCACCTAAAATATTTGATTGGACATAAGCATGTTGTTCCATTGGGCATGGAGTCTTTTACTGCTGCAAACCAACAAACTGAAAAGAATCTAACTGCTCGTATGGCGAGCTTATTCTCATGCCTATTCCTACTTCTAATTAGTAGAAGCAAACTGATCAAACAAAACTGAATCTCCAATGCATCCAAGTAAGTAAGTGACTAACAAATTGAACTTTCCTTCCAACTTTATGCAAAGTCACAAACACACGGATTGTAGCATGTAAATCATAATCTTTGAAATCATACTTACAATCCAAAAATCTGGCCTTAAATATGGCAACAACTGAAACTTCATTACTGCAAAACATCTCCATATAAGTGGCCACTGGATATTGAAATTCATACAAAACTTGTTGCTGCTCAACAACTAACAGAGAAGCATGCATGATCAATTGCTCATCTAATCCTTTATGTTCTCCTTTGTCATATCCCTGTGACTTGGATCCATCACTATGATGTGTTGGCTCATTACAACCGACAATTTCTGAGAGGAAAAAAGAGATACGTTCTTGATCTTCTACATCAGTGTCTTCATAATGATCAAATGAATGATGAGTCTTAAAAGATATATCATGAAAAAACTGTTGATTACTCTCTCCAACAATGATATCTTTTAAAAATGTATTAGAAATAAAGGGATCTTCATAAGTATTTGGAACAACAAAATCATAACTATTATCGACCATAGCATGAATGAATTCCTGATCGTCTCTTTGTTGAAAAGTAGAACTATATGTGATTCCATTAGTCAACAAGCCCTTATAATTTTTAAATTCTTCCTCCTCATCACTATATTTGTCAAATATTGGAACATCGAGATAAAATCCTAATGGTAAAGATGAATATTTCTGCATATAATCATGAACAATATGATCTTGAAACAGATTTGAAACAATACCACCTTCTTTCTCATTATAATCAACCTTCTCATCTAAATTTGAAGCAACAGGTACATAAGGAGAAAGATAGTCCTCTTGTTGTTCCTCGAAAATGTATGATCTTTGCAAATCCAGTTTCCCATGGGTGCTGCCATATCCCTGCGTTTGCAAATCTGAAAGCTGAGGGCTGCTTTTACTGATTTCAATTGGCATTTGACCAAAATATAACTGATCATTGTGTTTTGTATCTAAAGCAACCAAATCTTCAGATTTATAACAATCAGGAAAAATGGTAGTACGAGAAACTTCAGCTTCTTTATTATCCATTTCTAGTTCATGTTTATGGGAAATCACATCATCTTGAAGATCATTAGAGAGATGATGAATATTGTGAGGGAAGAATTATTTTCTATCTATAATTTCAATCTCATCATGCAATTCATATTCCCCACAACAATTGTCAAATAATAACTCATCTGAAAAGTACCTTTTGCAGTGCTCATTGAATACTCTGTGGAAATCCTTCAAGGATGAAATGATGGAAGGGGGTGATGAGAAATACCATTTACATGCATCCCCATCCAATGAATGCATGAACATCTTCATACGAACATCCTCATGTTGTAGATCTAGTAGATCCATGCACTCATGAAACTTGATGAGGTGTTCTGCAGGATTGTCTTCTTTCCTCTCTTTGAAGAGAGGCAGAAAATCTCCCCATTCTATCAAATGAGGTACTGGATGTGGGAAACTAGGAACAACTGAAAAATTTAAAGGTGCAAACCTTCGAGCCAAGATAACTTCCATGGCTATTGTATCCCATATCAGTGAAGTCACAAATAGGTTCTTCTTTCATGGAGTGGAGTCACCAAGTGAATGATGTAGTCTCTAATATGTGACTAGCCTTTGTTCACCATCAAAATATGGATCTGATCAATGTCATTCTCGCAGGGAATATTTCTTCATTTCTATCCCCGACAATGATGCCAAAAAATGTTAGCACTAGAAGTTCTTCTTAGACTTCTTAAGAGCAATCCTAGAACATTTTGAAATAAAAAGACTTGATTGTTTTTATACTGGAGCAAGAAGAAGAAAACAAGGAAAGGAAAAGATAGTTAGCTACTGTAAATCAGTGATGGACTGTTGGGATATGGAGTCAAGCAAACACCCTTCTCATTAAAAGCAATCAATATGTATATCAGATAAAAGGTTTATTAGATAGAGGAAGAGAAAAGATAACACAAAGAAGAAAATCCATAAGGTAGAGATCCTCTCTGCATAAATGAATTCATGGTACTTGAGTGTAATCAATGACTAATAGGCAAGATACATCAAATCGTCGGATGCTCAAGAATCCATTAATCAGAGGAAGCCATGATCCTCAAGGTGTACAATTAATTCAAGTAAGAAGACAAAGAGGAAGACAAAGAAAAACAATCTGATACCACAGATATCCTGAATTTCTAATAACAAAAATGTTTACAAAAACATAAGCCCCTTAGGGTTACAATGATCACATGCAAAGTCCCTCCTACAACTCTCTAGCCTCTCTTGGCTCATGAATTCCCCTCACTTCAAGAGATCCCTCCTTTCTTAAATAGAAAATAACATCCAAATATCCTTAGGAGGTTGAATCCCATCTCTTTCATTGGATTCTAAGCCTTGGAGATAGGTGGAAATAGTCAAAGAGACAAAAATCCAACAAACTGCTAATTTTCAGGAAATTGTTGGAAGTCATTAATAAATTGTTTCCACCTCACTGCATGAGGTCTTTAATGGAGCTACAAATTAGGTGCAGGTGTCCCTTGAAATATAAATGATCCATGAGAATCCATTCAAACCCTCCTGGACAAATGAAAACCTCCCAACAAGGTGAGTATCCAATTAACTATGCAAAACAAAGAATTTGTAGCACATTGGTGTTTTAATTGTTTCTCTCAAATTACAAATTGGGTCAGGTTGAAATTTGGTCAGCAAGTCAACATGGATATCATCTACCTCCGAAAAACATTTCAGAGTAACCCACTTTGTCGTTTGGGTTTTATGATCAAATATGTAACAATAACTGCTACAGGAAATTCCGTAGTGCCACTGTAAAACAATTCTGCAGATTTCGTAGCACCATTATGTGAAGTAACTCTACAATTTCCATAGCGCCACTGTAAAATAGTTTTGTAGATTCTGTAGTATCATTCTGTGAAGTAAATATGAAAGAGATTGTTAAGAACCAAATACCTGAATACAAAAGCACCACAATAGATATACAAGAACAATATGCAAAATCTCCTTTATTACCATCAAACCCTTAAGGTAGGGCAACGCCATACAATGGATCCTATTATGGAAGGGATTCTCTCCTGTTCACTTACCTCTTTGAGGGGGCAACCTTCTAATGAGCTTCAGCTCCAAATACAATATTTCTCTTCATGTCTCATTACATTGCTTCAACCCCTTTATATAGTGCTACCATCACCTAAGAACATTCTAGAGGAGAAATCTTCTAGAAGTAGAACCTTCTAAGAAGTCCTCTTACATTTATTATATCTAACTACCATAGTGGG
>JZKD02S2222751.1:1167812-1212531 GCA_000966675.3 Picea glauca | reverse complement strand
GAAGGCAAGTTTCATTAGAACTCTATTTTTGGTTGGGGAAAGAAAGGTACGAGTCCCATTTGTCAAAGAAGCTTCCACCAGATTTCTAGGGATCGATTCTGTTATGTACCAAATCAAAGCCCACCGAGCCTTGGGAGGCTAACTCCACTTCACCAACTATCAAAGACGAGAAAGAAGATCAACACATTTTCATTTCCTTGATTTGAGGGATCATTCCCTATCTTTTTGCATTGTTGTTTTAGTTAACTCAACAGATCGAAGTTTTTAGGATCTGTAGACTGTCTTGTAAGGGCTATAAATGCCTGTTTTGATATCAAACAAGGAGGTTCGAATTTGAATACTATGATGCTGCCTCTGTAACAGACAGACTTATTCTTATTTTATGAAAATTTTCAAGCTTCTTTCAGTTGGGTGGTCAGATTCTCTTCTTCTGTTTTCTTATAGTTTATGAGTGAGAGTTCTTTGCTGATGCTCATTCAATTTGGCAGTGACTGTCATCTCACTGGTTAATTGTTTTAGTTGATGATCATAATCTATTTCCTTGGTTATTAAACCCATTGTACTTGTTGGTATGAAGTGTAATCTGGTGTAATAGCTGACTTCTTCCCCCATTTAATCAAACTTTGTCTGACTACATGACTAGAAAGCCTTGTGAGATTTTGTATTTCTAGACAGTCTAGAAAACTCAGTCCAGCCCTTGGATATTCATTTTGATCCACAAAACCATTTCAACTATTAGAGAAAATATTCCCAAAAAGAGTTAGTTACCAGGCATCTCCGACTTACATCCTAGGAGAGTTTCCTGGAGAGATAACACTATCTACATTCGGGATTACCTGAGTGGAAAACAACTACACCGACAATCCAATCGTGAGGCTTGAAAGGCTCAAAGTAGCGATGTGAGGAGGACCAATGTTTCCGTAAGAAGGAAAAACAAAAGGTCCCCCTAGCAAAGGGGTTCCTTCATTGGACATTCCAGGAACTGACGCCATAAAAATAAATATCCAACCTAGAGTCTACTAGGGAAAACAAACAACACACGCTAAAAATATGGTAAGCCAGCAAGCAAACAAAACCTTCTCATAATGGACGCACTAGTTGGTGATGAAATCCAATGTCGCGAGAACAAGATAAGAAGGGGATAAGATAGAGAGGGTGGAAAAGTTACGTTGACAACTTTCTTAATGGACTTATGCCTTGGTGCAAGCTCCCACACATAATCGTGGGTATACCCTCCAAGGAGCACAAGTGAGTTTGGCCAACGTCAATTCCAGGTACCGTGAAGACTTTCCCCTCCACAATCACCTCGTGTAAAGACCCTAAAGAGATAGGCCACTAAGGTTACCAATTACTACAGTAATGCCTGGGGAAACAGTCAACAATCCGATCCACACGCAAAGAAAGGGTATCTAGCCCAAAATCAACTCGAAAGGCTTCCACTCATCATTGTGGGTATACCTTCAAGCGTCCCCCATAATACGCGCAATATCTACACCAAGACCAAAAAAGCAGGGTGAGTAATTCTATCAGTCCTAATGCGACCTTATGATTGACCCTTGTGTTAGAAGGGCTTCCCAAGAAAAAATGTAGCAAGTGGATTTCACCGCTCCCTAACTCAAGATTCTATGTTTGTTTGCAGCTTTGGAAAGTTATCTTTCACACCTATTCCAAAGCCCTACAACTAATCTAATGTAGATTTGCTACCAAAAAATATAAAAATATCTAATCAATTTTTATAAGCGCTTTATTTTTAAGGCCGTTGTTACTCAAAAGGAAGATGGCATGGACTAAATGATGTTTTGACGGACTCTAAACAATGCAAAGAAATGGGAATGCAAATATTTCACTTCGATGAAAGCTATATTACGAGAAGGAGAAAACGTTTATCATTCCTAGATGCACAATGTCCCAAAATTTTAATTAAACTCATCAATATCCATATTCTCAAGAAATGAGCAAAAGAGACTGTACACCAATATACTGCAAAATGCCAGAAATCATGCAATTTCGCTACTTCAAATGCATGGATTCCCCCAATCTAATGTAAACTAAGAAATTAAAATTTTTGTTTCAAGGATAGCTAAAAGAAATAACAAATCTCTTTGAAACACATCAACCCAAACAATTTTCTCTTTTAACATGAACTATTCAATAAAAGAAAAATAAATTCTTCCACCAAACAATTCTAAAGAAAAACAATGCTTTGTAACTGAAAGACACTCAAAGCAAGAGACCAAATATTTCAAAATAAAACAAAGAAAAGATGGCTAAAAGTAGTTTCAAAGCCATCAAGCAGACTGTAAACAGATCATAATCAAATCCAAAAATTCACCCCAACACCAAGTCCAAGATCTGGGTAAGGAAAAACCATCAAAAAGTCAAAATTTTCACAATCGTCACAGGCTGTAGACTAACATAGTGTGTCGATCCCTGATCATCGCAGGCCAGAGAACCAATACAGTGTGGAAACATCGCACTGTGTTGAAAAGGTAGGGTGAAGAAGTCAAATATCGTTGCACTGTCCCTCAAAGCAAAGTGCAGAAATCAAAGTAAAAATGAAAAAATAAAAGTAAGAAGGTTTGTCTAGTGTGGTTTAACAGTCAGAGAGTCAAGCTGGATCTCCCAGTGACTCATAAAATAGAACCCAAGCAATCAAAGAAAGAAAGCAAGACAAACTAGGAAAACACTTTGTTCCCTAGTGGAGTTGCCAATTTTGTTATCGGGCTAATTGTTAAGTGTGGACACAAATCAATCCCCCTAACTTCACTACAAAACTATAACAAAACAAGACAGTACACTACTCTTTCCTTATATTTCAATTATCAAATGAGAAATGGATCTAGAACATACCTTTTAAATATCGAAGATCTGACTTCGCCAATGTAATCCATGCTCCATTGCGAGGCTTATGGAGAAATATATGCAAAGAAACATAAACCAACGAAGACAATAATAATAGAGTCTATTCGATATGAAACTATGTATGTGATCAAGGAATCATACAATATGGACAAATAACATTCATATAGGAAAGAAAATTATATATGTATTAAAGAATGTGGAAGAAAGATACAACCAGATGCCTTGATGTTGTCAGGTTCCTTCCAATAGTTCCTTGCTTCCCACACACTTCTACTCCACGAGTTATGAGATCATAGATCTGATAGCTACTCACAATCTATCTTGACAAAGCAAAGTTCAAATCCACTCTAAACAAGCTAACAATCTCAAGCCAAAACTACTAACTTTCTCCATGAGAGCTCCTCTCCTTTTATAAGATGAAGAGGATAAGGTGAGGAGGTTAGGATGATCCCACTAAATCATGAAAGTGAGTAATATCCAAACAGTTCAGAGGCCACCTCACCATATAATCTACTCCTTCTAGAAGCATAGAGAAGACACATGTTTTTCCCATGTACAAGAATTTCCGCACCCTAGCTATAGTGCAACCTATGGAAACTCCGCAGCTTAGCTCTTGTATAGCCTGCGAAAATCAGGCATTTCCGCACCCTGTGTATAGAGAAGCCTACATAAATCCTCTTTAATAGGGTTTTTACAAAGGAAAATACAACTTCTTCTCTCAGTAAAAGTTCTTCTCCCTTCTTTCTCCAGGAATTTAGGCCACTGACCCCTCTGAAGTCAATAGATAGGTTTACATCATTAACGGTCATAGGGATGACAAAAATAATGTGTAACACTGCTTTCAGAACTCATGAAGGAAATTATGAATTCTTGGTCATGCCTTTTGGCCTTTGCAATGCATCATCCACCTTCCAAAGACTCATGAATACAATATTGAAACCTTACCTTCGGAAGTTTGTCTTGGTTTTCTTTGATGGCATCCTCATTTACAACTGCACTTGGGATGCCCACCTTCTCCATGTGGACAAAGTCCTGCACTTGCTACAGGACAACCAATTGTTTGTCAAAAATACCAAATGTTCCTTTGGGGCCAACGAAGTGAAATAATTGGGACACATTGTGGGTTGAGAAGGGGTAAGAGCAGACCCCAAAAAGATACAATATATGCAAGATTGGTCGCGACCCATGGCCTTAAAGTTCCTACAGGATTTTCTCGGTCTCATAGGATATTACAAGAATTTTTTCCACCATTATGGAAAAATTTCTAAGCCCTTCACTAACCTTATTAAAAAGAATGCATTTCATTGGACACCTGCCGCCAAGCATGCCTTCATAGATTTAAAGTGGTTCATGTGCACTACTCCAGTCTTAGCCACTCCTGACTTCAACAAAACCTTTGTGGTAGAATTAGATGCTTCTGGAACTGGTATTGGCGTAGTTCTCACACAATCTGGTCGACCTCTGGGATTTACTAGACAGACGTTGAGTGGTCATAATTTGGGTAGATCTACGTCTGAAAAAGAAATGATGGCCATTCTCCATGCGGTGCACACATGATGGCCATATCTTTTGGGATGTCATTTTTAAATCAAAACATATCACCATAGTCTGAAGTATTTTTTAGAACAGAGGTTATCCTTTCCAGAACAGAACAAGTGGCTAACCAAAATGTTGGGTTATGATTATGAAATCATATATAAAAAGGGAAAATACAATATCGTGGCAGATGCATTGTCAAGACAACATGAGGAGTATTTCTCCCTCTTTGTCTTATCCTTACCTATTTTGGATTGGATCAAGGAGCTACAACAAAAGTGGGTCACACACCCAACTATGTCCAAGCTAATTCATCGACTTCAGGAGGATCCTAATCCTCTCCTAGGTTACACTTGGAAATACAATATTCTCAGGTATAAGGATCACCTAGTTTTGTCTCTATATTTAACCCTCAAGTCGAGGCTCTTAAATGAATTGCACTCCTCTGCTATTGCGGGTCACTATGGATTCCAAAATATCGATGCTCGTGCCCATCGTTCTTTTTTCTGGGAAGGCATGAAGAAGTACATATTTCATTTTGTCTCTGAATGTGAGGTGTGCCAATGCAATAAAAGTGAAAACATCAAGTCTCCAGGAGCTCTGCAACCCCTGCCCATTCCATCTTCTATATGGATGGACATCTCCATGGAATTTATAGTGGGCCTCCCCAAAGTTAGGAACAAGTCATTCATCATGGTGTTAGTTGATTACCTCTCCAAGTATGCTCATTTTTTTGCATTACCCCACCCTTTTACACCAGCACTAGTAGCGCAAGTTTTCCTTGATCATATTTTCAAGTTGCATGGCATGCCCACCTCTATTGTTTTTTATTGTGACCCAACCTTCACCAACACATTTTAGCAAGAGTTGTTTAAATTTTAGGGAACCCAATTGAACATGAGCACCACCTATCACCCCAGTCTGATGGCCAAACAGAAGTGGTCAACAAATTCTTGGAAACCTACTTGCGATTTTTTTCTTCTGACAAACAAGATCAATGGCTGCAATGATTTCCCTTGGCAGAATGGTGGTATATTACTTCATATCATATGGCTACTCAAATGACCCCCTATGAAGCAGTGTATGGTCAATGACCACCTACAGTGACTACCTATCTTACAGGAACATCAAAGGTCCAATCTATTGAATAAATGTTGCAAGGTCGAACAAACACCCTTGCGGCTCTAAAGGATAACCTCCACATGGCTCAAAATTGCATGAAGCAACAGGCGGACCAACATCGTTCAGAAAGGTTTTTCAAGAAGGTGATCAGGTGTTTCTTATACTTCAACCTTACAAACAAACATCTCTCAAATCCCAAGGCCATCACAAGTTGACACCCAAATTTTATGGCCCCTATCAGATCATCAAGTGTATTGGTTCAGTGGCCTACAAATTGGCCCTTCCAGCTACTTCGAAATCCATCCAATGTTTCATGATTCCTGTTTGAAGAAAGTGGTGGGAGAGAATTGCAAGGTCCAAACCACCCTTCTCGAATTAGATGAAGAAGGATCCCTTTGGATCCAACCATAAGCAGTCCTCAATGCTCGTGAATGTTAGTTCCATGGAAAAACTATCAAGGAAGTGATAACCAAGTGGAAGGACACATCACTAGAGGATGTGACTTGGGAACCATCGACCATACTCCAATAGTTTCCACATCTTCAACCTTGAGGACAAGGCCGCTTTTGAAGGGGGAGGGAATGTTAGGATCTGGTCCTAACCCGACTTCGTGGGTCATTAGTTGGTATGATATGTTTTCTATGTAATAAATGAAAACATTAGTTAATAAATCCTATGAAATAAAGGAGAATAAGTCAATGTAAGAAGACCTATTAGAAGCTTTCGCTTCTAGAAAGATATTCCTATAGAAGTTTCCTTATAAGATAGAATTAGTATAAATAAGAGTAGGAGGTATTGGATAGTTTGTCTTGGAGATTATTGTAAAAGATCTCTGCTTTGTTGGAGGTTTCCCCCTCGAAGAGGCAAGTGAACATTTCTATCTTTAATAAAGGTGTGCTTTCTGGTATTATTCTGGTATTGTTCTCGCCATATTCTTATTGTTCTAGTACTGTTTGCTAAATATTTTTGCATATAATATTACATTTGGAATACTGCACTTAACCTCATATGTTTGATATTTCCCTATCTTTTAATGGTTAGGAATTGGCTTCACACATCATGCAATTCAATACTTATATGTCAAGCTTGACCTCTTGACAATTATGATATTATGATATTATTGTTTGATGTCTAAAAATCTTGTGTTTAAGTTAAGTACATATATAAAAAAAGTCCAATCCCTATGCACAACTTCAGTTGGCATTTTTCATACTTTGTGAGTAGTATTGATGTTTGTAACTTTCAAGACACACTACCTTCATAACCTTTGTTTCAATACTCAAAATGGTGCCTCCTTGTGACTCGACTTTGTGTAACTCTTATGAAACATTTCACATTATTTCACCAGTTCATGGCATGGGGTTTGTCACTTGAAGTTAGGCTTATATTCTTTTAAGGCATGATTCCCTTTCTATGTTAGGAAACATGTTACTTCTACTCAAAAACATAATTCAAGAGTTGTGCACTTGGGTTATTTTGTCAACAATTTGGTTTGGTGCATGAGTATGCAATTGGATTTTGATACTAATCACTATGAAATCAACTTGATACCAACGATAAACTTTCCTTTTCATTCCCCCTCATTCGAATTGCATAATCTCATCCTTGAATTTTGTTTGGTCAACATATGAAGTTACATGCAACATATCTGATTTGTTGATTTTGACTCCTTGCATGATTTTATCATTTGCATTGGTTTAGTTAAGCTATAATATGGAGATTTGGAGTGATTAGACTAACTCTTTGTCATTTATTTTTTTATTCTTGGATGAAGGATGAGTTTATGGGGAAGGGGCCCTTCCAAAAGCTCAAGTAGAGGTGGGAAAAACAATAATAACATTTGAAGAGAAAAAGAAGGTAAAAGTTATGTTCTCGGTTGACTTTGATGTAGAATCTAAGGAGTTCACACAATTGGCACAAATCAGTCACTTATATTTGGGTGACCATCCTAATGACCAACATCCTCCTTTTCCCTTCCTACCTAATTTAAGGCCACATCCTAGCAAAGAAGAGCTTCACAATGATTCTTCACCTCTTGTACCTAATGAAAATCTTTCTTGGGAGTTTGTTTAGCCTCTATCTATTGAAAATAATGATGGATGGGAGTATTTTAACACTCCTAATACTAATGGTGGGGGAACTTAATGATCCTTCTCTTATCATAGATGCTCATAAAAACCATAGTCACCATTTTATATTGTCAATGTTTTGGACCTCAAACCAAATCCATCATCAAGACAAGTAGTCCTGACGATGGATCTCATTTGAGATCTGAAACATAGACAATATACAATGGAAACTATGGTTTTTCTGAGCATATATGATAATCAATCTCACCACGAAAATCTAAAAAGAGCCTTCCCTTTTTTCTCAAAATGATGCTTCTCACCTGCAATAATCTACCACCTAGTGGAAACCTCCTCTTGATATTTTGATTCAAAAAGCCACCCCTATAATTGAAAAAAAATGAAAGGAGTTGAATTAGATCCACCCTTGCCTCCTCAAGGGACTTCATAGGCCCTTGTTGTAATATCTCTTGTTGTTTATCCTCCCATTTTTTTTCCAGTCAAATGCCATATACATGATTATGTTGATTCTCTCCATCTCTCTTGTGTTACCCCTCCCTTTTAAAGGAAAACAAGGATTGAAATTTATTTCAATGACATGCATCTAGAGGTGACCATTCACCTATATCCTACCCCAAGAGTGACCAAAATTCTTCCTTTTCTTACTCAAGACTTGCATCATTGTTGGAATATTGAGAGGGAGGGGGGGTGAATCAGTATGAGAACTTTATACCACTTTTAACCACAATATATATTCTTTCACTTTATCAACGATCAACAATTTATCATCAAATATATGTCCCAACATGTACCTAAACCATATATAGAAGATATTTACCAATATAACCATCAAAATTTCTCTAGCAATACATCACACTATCCATAACAAAATACCATAATCCATCACTTTAAACCATGTGCCAAAACCTCACGGTTATGTAGCATCAAGAATGTATTAACCATATAACAAGATCACTAACAATACCTCTCATAATTTTCCACAAGATATATCAATAACACTCAGACATGCAGCAACAATATTCTTCAACATATCTTCCTCAAAACATTTACTACATCAGATACGATACATCCAAGAGAGCATATGCAAAACCTCACAAAGTCATGCCTCAAGCATGTTCCACAACATCGCTAAGATATAACCTCATAAGCATATAGACTTACCTTTTCACACTGTAGTTGACCTGATGCTTCATATCTCATACCAACAGACCACCCTAAACCTTAGCAGCCTGGAACACGCATCACTTCTCAATCTTTCAAAAACACTTCTACAAATCCATGCTTTTCTCTATCTACATCCCGTAGGTATCTACGCATTACTCCACTTCAACCTACATACATCCGTTCCCTTCTGACCTACAACTCGCAGATGTATCAGAGATTAGGGTTACTTGAGTTTTTTGTAACTCCAAGACTTTACCCTCGACTTTCCTTTGTAACTTCAGACCTATGCTTTCTCAGATTTTTCAATGTGTACCTGCAAATAACCTTTCACAAAATGAATATTAAATAATGATCAATAGGTAGGTAGGTGCTAATAGGAGTCCCTTGCTCTCTTATTTATACTTTCCAAGTGCCTTCCTCTAGAAGTTTCCTTGTACTTGTTTTACCCCTTTCTCCACCTTTTAGGGATAACCACTTTCTTGTTGCAACTAACAATTCCTTAATTGGTCAAGTCATAACTTCTTTACCGTTTTCTACTTTCTTGTTGCAACCACTTTATTATTTAAATAATTTATCTTTGCAACCACTTTGACCACTTTATTATTTAAATAATTTCTCTTTAGAACAACTTTACCCATGATTAACTCCTGCCCATGATTAAATCCTATTTACAATCAATTTGACTAGTAAACTTCTTCTAGGAGCTTCTAGAATAATTGACTTCTTTGACCTTCTAGGGGATTCTAGATAACTCATGAGGGTCCTCCATCTTCACAAAGCCATATCTCCTCAACCATGAGTAACTACGTGACATACAACATATCACCGAAAATGGCATGACATGTAGTATCCATCTAGAATAGTCTTACCTGCATATTCATTGATCTTAATGCCTTTATACCTCAAATAAACTCGGGTCCCTTACCCATAACTTTATGCTACTGGAATTCACTACCAGACCTCTCCAAGGGTTGACCTCAATGACAACCAACTATCCAAACCAACTATCAATCAATCTCCCCCTTTGGCATTGATGCAACACTTAGACATGGAAACACTCATGTTCATGCTCCCCCTGTGATCATCGCTCCTCATCAATGTTTCTATCTCTTCTCCTTTGATATCAATGGAAAAGGGTATCTCCCCTTGAGGATGATCCCCCTATCTTCATGCCTATGTTCTTTCTCTTCATCCTTGACCAAAGGTTAACTACCCCTATCGATATGTCTCCTCTTGATACTATACCTACTCTAACCAATCATGGGAAAAAGAATAGCTCCCTATGTGGGTATGTCTCCCTGTCTGTATACTACTAATATTCTTTTCTGGATCTTTCTTTTTGATTGTTTTTCTTCCCTTGAATTTTATGTAAGATGTATATCAATGTAGAGATACCTTTATATATTTCATTTCCAATGCTTCTTATTGTCCATTGGTGCTTCCTCATGTAATTCACTAACATATATAAAAATCATTCAAATATTCCTTTATCATAATCATCCAAATGTCTCTGAGTTGATCGATGAATCAATATCTAAACCAATCTGTCTTGAACTCATGCTCTCATCCACTGGTATATATATCTATCCAAACTTGCTAAGCATCTCATGAATCCATCTCTGCCCATATGTCACAAACTATTCATAAATCTGCTGCTCATTTGTCCACAATGCTGACCCATCTATCACTGTACAAAGACTACTCTGAATCAAATATGTCTCCTGATATGATATATCTTCTCATCAAACTATGCATGTCTGGAACAACCTATAATGAATATATCTCTGCTTGAATACAATCACAAACTTATGCATGAGTAACTGCCAATTCACACTTGTGTGAGAATAATGCTTTCTGAGTCGATCAATCTGTGATTTTGTACTTCTTCTCTCTGACTACTCTGAATATGTCTCCTCAAGCTCTGTAAGCTACATGAAGGATGGATGTCTGATTTGTTTCAGCTACTGCATTGAGTCCCCCTATTCAGCATACATATTTACTGGGAGTCTCCAAGCCAAATGGATCATAACAATACTTGCTTTGATGCAAAGTAATCTTCCTCTTCGTCTGTAGACTCATCATTTTTCTGAATTTTGACTTCTTCCTTTCTTCCCATGGATTGATCTTGCACTACAATTCCTGAAAGTACAATATCTTGAACCTGTTATTCTTTTCTTTTTGGTACTACTGCAAATATTGCGATCTCTGGGACTTGGTATTTATTCACCTGTTCTTCTTTCACTTGCTCTTTTTTTGTTCTTTTCTTTTCCAAATCTTAGTGTATCTGACATTTGTTTCTTTCTTCATGGATGGCACTGTCATGCTTCTACAATTCCGAGCTATATGACCAAAGTTGTGGAATTTGTAACACCCAATGTTATGTGGGGCCACCTAAGCATTTCTTGTTTGAACATTTCTTCCATAAGCCCTACAATCTGCAACTTTATGTACAAAGTTAGTACAATAAAAACAATGACCATAAAAAAATTTATATACCTGAGAGTGAATGATCTTCTTTGTAATGTAGCCCTTCTGAATTCCTGCCTTGGCTAATAATGATCATAATTGAGGGTTCTTTGTGGCTTGAACATGGAGGATCTTCTTCTGTAGTCTTCTTCTTAAGTCTTCCACACTTCTGGAATGTTACTCTTCATGGGATTGCATTCTTCCTTCTTCATTGAACCTTTAATGACTTCTGCATAAGACTTAGGCTTCTCTCCATTTTTTCATTCCGATAACATGTGACATTTCTCTTCAAATTTCTTTGATGATGTGGATGCTTCTTCAATGTTTTTACTTAGCTTGACAAATTTTACTCTTAACATGACAACTTCTTCTTCAAGCTTCTCCACCTCTTCTTCTTTATTCATCATCTGATTCCCCGTGACTTCTTCTATTCACTTTTCTTCTTCAAGTTGGATATTCTAAAAATTTATTACCAAGTGTCATGTCCCTTTTCCTGTAAGAATGTTTTCATCCCGTAATTCCATAATTCATAATCAAAACAACTCTGACCATTGAACTGTGGTATTCCATTCTTGTACAAACAGTTGCTCGCCATGATCTACCTTCTAGTGGTTAAATTGTTTCCAGAAAGAACCTCACTCTAATACCAATTTTTGGAATAATGAGAGGGGGAGGGGTTAAATCAATATGAGCACTTTATACCACTTTTAACCACAATATATATTGTTTCAGTTTATCAACAATGTTCAATAGTTTATCATCAACTATATGTCCCAACATGTACCCAACATGTACCTCAACCATATACTAAATATATATCCCAATATAACCATCAAAATTTCTCTAGCAATACATCACACCATCCATAACCAAATACCATAAGACCTCACTTTAAACCATGTGTTAAAACCTCACTGTTATGTAGCATCAAGCATATATTAACCATATACCAAGATCACAAACAATACCTCTCACAATGTGCCACGAGATATATCAATAATACTTAGACATGCACCAACAATATTCTTTAACATATCTTCCTCAAAACATTTACTACAATAGATACCATACCTCCAAGAGAGCATATGCAAAAACTCACAAAGTCATGCCTCAAGCATGTTCCACAACATCACTAAGATATAACCACATAAGCATATAAACTTACCTTTGCACAATGTAACTGACCTGATGCCTTAGATATCATACCAACAGACCACCCTCAGCCTTAGCATCCTAGAACAAACATCACTTCTCAAACTTGCGAAAACCTTTCTATAGATCCACAATTTTCTCTGTCTACATCCTGTAGGTATCCGCGATTTACTCCACTTCAGCCCATGTACATCTATGCCCTTTTGACCTGCAACTAGCGGATGTCTCAGAGATTAGGGTTACTTGAGTTTGCTGCAACTCTGAGACTTTACCCTCAACTTTCCTTCGTAACTTCAGACCTACGCTTTCTCAGATTTATCAATATGTACTTCCAAATAACCTTTCACAAAATGGATATTCAATAATGCTCAATAGGTAGGCAGGTGCTAATAGGAGTCCCTTGCTCTCTTATTTATACTTTCCAAGTGCCTTCCTCTAGAAGTTTACTTGTAAATGTTTTACCCCTTTATCCACCTTTTAGGGCTAACCACTTTCTTGTTGCAATTGACAATTCCTTATTTGGTCAAATCATAAATTCTATACTCTTAACTACTTTCTCATTGCAACCACTTTATTATTTAAATAATTTCTCTTTGCAGCCACTTTGACCACTTTATTATTTAAATAATTTCTATTTGCAACAAATTTACCCATGATTAACTCCTAGTTACAATCAATTTGACTAGTAAACTTCTTCTAGGAGCTTCTAGAATAATTGACTTCTTTGACCTTCTAGGGGCTTCTAGATAACTCATGAGGGTCCTCCAGCTTCACAAAGCCATATCTCCTAAACCATGAGGAACTACGTGACATACCACATATCACCAGAAATGGCATGCCATGTACTATCCATATAGAATAGTCCTACCTACATATTCACTGATATTCATGCATTTATACCTCAAACAAACTCGGGTCCCTTACCCATACCTTTGTGCTACTGGAATTCGATACCGAACTTCTCCAAACATGAATCTCTGAGGGTTGACATCAGTCTACAAGATCACTCTCCAAGGGTTGACATCAATGAAAACCAACTATCCATCAAGGATTGAAATTTATTTCAATGACATGCATCTAGAGGTGACCATTCACCTATATCCTACCCTAAGATTGACCGAACTTCTTCCTTTTCTTACTCAAGACTTGCATCATCAAGGTCATATATTTAATTTTTTTTTTTTTTTTGTATTTGGACTTTGTTGGGATGAAAAAGGGATTTGACAACATAGTAAATTTTATCAGATTTATAGGCAGACCTTAATCATTCTATATTTTGAATGTATCTAAGATATGGAATTGATCTAGCCTTGAAATCTATATTTTTGGATAGGGTGAGGAACATGTTTTTTCTATTTAAGACTGTTATTGGGCATATATGGATAAACTTGCTTTCATTTGGACATGTGGGGAATGCTTATATATTTCAACATATTTATTTTTCCATAAATGAATATTTACTTGGTATGGTTTGTGGATATTGATAGCAACATGTTTATGATGGTTACTTCAATATATTTGATTCTTTTATGAAAAAAATACGGGGCAATAATGTGAGTTTGGGTTTTTGATGGTAAATGTGGATTTATATTTTATTGTTCCATTGTTAAGTTGTGTTTTTTCCCTTTTTATTAAAATTTTATTTATAAAAGAGGTAGATCAAAGGAGGGGTGGTAGGAGCGGGTGGGGTCTCCTAGGCCCTCGAGGAATGCATGAATTATCTTATGCCTAGGGCCTTGGCCTTACCAAAAACAATCAAACCAAGGCTTATGCCCTCTTGTAGGGTGTTCTTCTTGCCTGTTCGAAAAAGGTTACGAAGTAAAACATCATGAGGGAATCCAATAACATAATTCATCACTTTATATCATAATCATCCCCTTAGGATTTCATAATTAGATCCATTCTCCATAGAATAAGGTATGTACTATCCTTAATTCCCCATGCTCATTTCTTTCACATTTGAAGAGAAAACAATATACTAGCTAATAGCCAAGCCAACATAGCCTCCTCCATGCAAGCTAAGTCTTTGAAGTTTAATGGGGTCATCACCCTTGCACCTATTCCTTGATGTCATCACACATTATTGTAATAACTTGGGGAAGGGGGGTAGCCACCTTCCCTGTGTTTCTCTTCATGGCAGATCTTCCTCAATCATATCCACATGTGCCATGTTTCAATTTGCCTCAAGGATTTATCCTCCTCTCATGCTTTGTTCAGTTTTGTAGTGGGTTTTATCCTCCCTCTAGTACACTCCCTGTCCAACCCACCAATCATCACTATAAGTGGAATTCAATCCACAAAGTGGGATTCACCATGGCTCGACTAGCTCCCCTGCTCCATGTTGGGATAGCATGCTCCATTCATGATAGTTTTATTCTTTCTACCATGTCTTAGATACAAAACATCTGGCTCCCTTGAATGTTATATGCTCTAGTTGTATCCAGCCTACCATGCCTCTTATTCCATGCTTGTTGGGCATATCCTTCTTAAGGAACTCTGCTCGGGCTGGGATTCCCATTCCTTCATTTGGTGGCCGATGTCTCCGAGTTCCCTTAGCATTTTTTCAATTCATATTGGAGTCTTTGCTTCTATCGAGATTGATGGATCATAGAACCTCTCGTGATTAAACATCTCCTCCTCAACTCAATGACTATGTGCTATATGAAATCCAGTTATCCATTATGAAACTACAATCTCATAGTAATGGCCTCACGTCCTAGGTGGAAGTGATTTTCAACATTTTGGTACAATAGAGACAGTCTATGGGAAGATTGTTGGATGAAGTCTGTGCTCTTCAATCTCAGATTGTAGACCTAAAGTTTCAGTGCATGGATGCTCAACCACCTCCTAGTCTTGGTATCTCCGATGCAACTTCTTCTCCTGTGGTGCTTGGCAATCTTCCTGATTTAAATGAATAGGCTCCAAAGGAGGAAATGTATCAACAAGGAAATCTAGACAAACCTCCACCTAAGTAGTTGTAATGAAACCCCTTTTTTTCTCTTTGCTTGGATCCTTTATCTGAATTTTCATAGTCAGATTCTATATATAGCCCCTAGTTGGTGAGAAAAAAATGTTCTCTATAATAGACTGGAAAGATATTAACCAGAGCCATGTAGAACTTCTTTCTTTCATTAGTAAGTCTAATCTTTTGTAACTCTTCTTGTGCACTTGGGCAGTAGTTTTTTTGATAATACATATCTACAAACTCTTTGTTGACACCTAGAAGCGCAACGTAGCACCCATGCCTGAAAATGGGTTGTAATGCATTATTATTTATATACATATACTAAATAATAACTAGATAGGTGGGACCCCAAGATGTCAATAATGATGAAGAATGTCTCTTTTTCTCTCAGCACTCATGACTATTTTGCGAAATATATCTACATTTTTAAATGCTCTCTGAATGTAAAATGTGATATTGGTTGAAGTGATAAGATTGATCACCTTTTCCTAGCAAGGAATGTAAGTTATTATGATGTTAAGGTGCATATATGGGTGGCAAAATAATTGTTTAATGGGAAAGTTATGGCATATTATATGTTTTGTTACAGTTAATATTTGGGCCAATGTTTTGTTATGGTCGCGCTCGTACCCTGCTTAGGTTGGTGGACATTTATGTTGGAAGCAAAATGCAATTACTACACGTTGCTCCAACCATACCCCTAGGCTTCCACCCTCATTCGATTCACATTGTGGTTTTGGCTTGGACTGTGGTTACTCTGTATTGCTCCGCTTCTGAACAAATAACAAGGTTTTTGGTCGGTTTTCCTTGCATTTTCTACAGCAGGTATGAGGGTTCCTACTTTTCCATTCATTAGCATACTCTGCTCTAGAATATAATTGGAATACTGGCTCTTAGAATTCATGTACATGGTGCTTTCTTTCTAAAGTTACAATGCGGAATGTATGCTCTATCTGTGAAAAATTTGGTTGGCATGTTGTATTGCAAATTGAAAATGGTTTATTGTTCCTTCTTGGGGTATGGTTGCGCAAGACATATGGTTGTTTCCCTATCATGGTTATGGCACCCTGTTTCACTCCTTCTTGGAATTTGTGATGGATTTTGATTCATTTAACGACAATGGTAACCTTGGAGTAATTGGGTTTTGTTCTTGTTTGCAATGCCTACATAGTCTTGAATGGCTTTTCGGCCTCTGATTTTTTCCCACATAAAAATTATTTTGGGCCTGTGGTTTTGTTGACGGGTGAAACTGTCCGTCCGTCAACTGAGAGAGTGGAACCGGTCCGTGGTTGTCTAAATAACCCAAGCCGTTTGGAATGGACCACCCTGATGAGTTTAATGGCTCCGTTGGCCGCTCTAAGGTCTCCTAAGGAAACCAAAGAGAAAAACTGATTTGAGCTAAGTAATCTAACTAAACTAAATAAAGCAAACTAACTATGACTAATACAAGAAACTAACTTGAATAAAGGAAACTAGAAACTAATAAAACAAAGAAAGAAACTAACTTCACTAATATAACTATGAACTACTGACTATTATATATACAAGATACTAACTATGATTATAATAACTCAAATCAACTATCTAATTACAGCTACGATATTTCTTATTCACAAGTTTACACTATGGACAACCTACAGATTTAAGTAAAACCTGTAAAACTCATGTGTTTGTTGCCTTATGACAGCCAAGAATCTCTTTTTATTTTTTATATTTATGAAAAGGAAATAAACATTACTGAAATTAAACAATCTAATATAAATCTAACTAAGATTACATCTATATTAAACTACTTAATGAAAACAGTAAACACACTCTAATTGACCTGGAAACGCTCCAAGTCTGCCTTGTGTATGATTGCTTCTTAAGCTGATTGGAGGAAGAAATTCACACCGTTTAGCCCTTAAGATTCTCGCAAACGATCAGCTATGCTGCTTCTTGAAGTATGTTACAGGACAAACAAGACATAAAATAAAATCATAACAATCTTCCGATTATAAATTCCTGCAAAAGGGAAACCTATTGTGCAACGAACTTATATATAACAGTTCGATTTATGAAGAAGGCAAAGCTATGATTCACAAATTGAACTAACAACTGTTATGTCTTTTATCTATTTGGAAGTAACAAGATATGGATAACAGTAATAAATGATATCATTTGAATTTGATTTAGATAGAAAAAGTAATACTAAACCATAAACAAAGTGATATACAAAACATGGAACAAAGTGTTGATATATTGAAAAGCAAAAGCTATGACAAAACACCAATTCTTCTCCAGTTTGTATCAGAATTCTATATCCTTGTCCTCCCACAACTGAGGATCCTCGATTATTACAAAACCATAGGTTTATATAGGTTTCTCACAAGGTAAAACATCCTTGTGAATAATAGCAAATTGTTTTTACAAAATCTGGGGAAATATCCCAAAATCTCCTAAACTAAGGAAATAAAATGCAAGTAAAATATGTAGATCATCCCCTAACTGCTCATGATATCTATTGCCAATTCGAATTTGCCTGCAATAGAACACAAAGATCAAGTTAGAAGGACGTTTTATTAGAAAAACAATAAAAAATTGATTTTACAGACTTGGCTACAAAATCATCTGATTTTGTAGCTAGTCAAAAATAGCAAGCAGGACTAGATATAATCAAATAAAATAAAATCCAAAACTAATTACTAATGATTCAATTATTCCTTAAATTAAACCAAATCAAAAGAATGCAATCGGGACAGGGTAGGAATACTCTGTTTTTTCAATTGACATAAAATCGAATCAAATCTTAACAAGACTATTTCATGAATGCAATCAATGGTAAACCAAATCGTATGAGATACAAAACAATCATTATTGATTTGCATAGGATCCAAATCGTTTAATCAATTGCCAATATAGAAATCCGTCACGATAGAACAAGCATAACTATATCCATAGAATCTAGCCATAGACTTCGTTTGTTGAGATTCAAACAGTTCACAGGTATGGTCATAACTGTCATCGACTAGTTATAGTAACAGATTGATATCATTTAGTTAAAAGCACGATGTGTAAATAGCTTCCATTGTAATTGGATGAAATCATATCGACTCAAGAATTTTTACACATTCAATGGACAGAGGCGTCATGAACTGGGCAATAATCAACATAATCTTTATAGAAACAATATCGTAACCATGAACAGAATCCAATTCAAACAATATATGGATCGAACAAGTTGCAATCAATGAGAATTGAATCAGTTGCAATTTGGTTATGTATCAACAGAAAAGTATCAGATTTGGTCAAAAGACGTTGAAAATAGTTAACCCATTTATCAATCATTTTTACTCATAACTAATTCAAATCATACCATTGACTGTATTCGAGAATTGAAATACCAACAACAGTCTATTTTTAAAAATATTAAAAACTTGTCTTATTAACAGAGCATCGAGCTAAATTTGAACAATCATATCTATTCGATGATCCATCGAATCAAAACCAAATCCAATCGAATCTTAAACTATAACAAAAATTATATACAGCAAAGCATGCTTATGTAACAGAGCAGGTGAAATATGTACACAGAGTTTATGAAAGTGTAATATAAATGAATGAAAATTATACCAGCGCAGTTGCTGAGACTATGTCAATTTTGAATTGACAATTGCTGTAGCAGACTCGACATTTTTTAATAGGATTGAACCTGTAGTTCGTTGCTTCTTTTCGGAGGGTTGCACCTTTGCATTCTGACCAGTGAGCTTTTCCACTTGGTTTTCCAAATCGTGGATTTTGGATTGAAACCTTGGGACATCCAAGTAGTATCCTTCCAACCATAACCCACACTGATCGCAAGGTGCAGCAACAGGTTGAGCAGTCGAGGGTTTCGATGATTCACCAAGGGTTTCATGGGGTGGTTCAATACCAGGGAAGTCAGGGTTATCCCGCAGACAAGGAGGCAAGTTCTTGACAAAATCATAAGGAGGTTTTCCACACAAGCCCTCTGAGTAAGGATACTCTTCAGCAAGAAAACGTTCAATGTCTGAATCAGAGTCTTCGCTGACCACGATAGGTTTTGATTTGGCAGGGGGTTTGGGTTTATTCCTCGCCATGTGAGAGATTAACCTTGCATTTTTCTTGCTTTTAGCATTAGTTTATTTTTAGGCTGTTTGGTTGCGGGTTTATGCACTTCGGCTCATTTAGTCACAGCCATAGGCAAATTCAAAGGTGATTCAGGTTTAAGTTTGGGTAGTAAAACGCTATAAGGCACAGGGGTAGGTCTGCTTTCGGTCACCATGGGCTTATAAACCTGTGGAGGGTTTGATTATTCAAAGCCATTACGGCTGAGAAAATCATGCCAAGAATCACAACGTAACCCTAACTCGTACACCAATATCATTTTAATCAACCCCAAATGGAAGAGGCTGGTATCAGCTTGGCTACGCTTGTACCTTTTAGCCATTTTGAACAAACTTCTATGTAGATAGTGGGGCATACTAAGTTCAAAACCCATAAAAACCATTAATAAACGCAGGTGAAACAAGAAAATGAACCCGTACCTGCCTTCACAAGTAACGAATTGCTTGATAATCATCAAGAGATCATACCAGCGGGGTTTTAACATCTTTGTAGGCAAACCTCTGTCGCATGAGTTCATTGTTCGAGACTGAAATAACAATGTCCACGAGACATCATCTACCTTGCAACTTTTCAACCATTTTTGTCCCATAACAGGGAGGTTGGTTGCCAAGCTGAGAAACTCTTCAGTGATTTCAAGTTGGACATCTCCAACTTTGGCTCGGCAGCCATCGAATGATAACGGAAATTTCCGAGCCATAGTGAGGTTATAACCATCGAATTTCCTTATAAACGGGAGCCACCCGAACTCTTCCAAGTCTCTATACGCACCATCAAACATTAACAGTGCTTGGCACCCATTGGGCGTAGCCCTCATGACAGGAGCCATGACTTCTGTTCATGTTGGGGTTTGAACCGAACAAAATAATGCACAGGGTCATAAACGATAGGGTTTAACAGCTTCAACGCTCAAAGCGGCAGGGATTAATTGCATGCATGCGAAGGTGGTGGGATTACCACCGCCATGTAATGTATTAATGACTATGTACAGTGCTATTCCATCCATAATCATAATCGTTTAAACCATATGTATCGGCCAACCAAATAGGTGTACAACCATATCAACGTGCCCTTCATCCGAAATAGAACCAACACCATATGTTATCATCATGCGCCAAGTGTACAGTTCAATCCAACATGAAATCCAACATTAACCAACGATCTGTCGTGTCAATCAAACGTTTTAAACCGATGTTAATTCAATCATGCCAAAGCATAGTTTGAAACTATGATCGCTCAATGTAATATAAAACTCACAAAACAATGCACCAAACATCGATTATAAAATTGAAATCAAAAGATTAATCAAAGCGCCTTTGTGAAACTCAAACCAATGTCTTTATTCTCAACTCGACCTTATAAACTTACCAATGCATTCATTGCACATTCAAATGTTTATATTTCAAAGTTTCTAGAACATTGCAACCAAAAATCTCATATGATCAATAAGTCAAGAGCTCATAGCAATAAGGATCAAAGCATATAAGACCAAAATCAATCATGACCTTTATAGGATCAAATATACCCAGTAAATCTTCATGCTCAATGGTTTAGTAATCAAACAGATCCAAATGCGCAATCAAGGTAAGAGTATGCTAAAGGACATAAGTTTGAAAAAATCTTTTGCAGTCATGTGATAAACCAATGGTCAAGTGTCTTTCAGAAAAAATGATAAAAGACGACGACAGTCTAAACAACGAAAGAGGTGTTTTCACACTTTCAGTTGTGAAAACTGAAGTGAAACCAAATTGCAATTGTCGCAAAAATGAAACAAATGTCTAGTTGCGAAATGCGACGCTGTTTTGTCGTTTGTAAGACAAGAGGTGTAGGCAGCTTTTTTTAGAGTAATTAAAAAAATGAGTTGGCTGCCAATAGGTTTTTGTCGCGACCATGTGTGGTCTGTGGAAAATTTTGTTTTAAAAGAACCGAGAAATATTGTTTTTTTCTTCACCCAGGTGCCGACCAGGACCTTGTTTTGAATTTATATGTATGTTGGTTGGATGGGCTCTATTATCGTTCTATGGTATGTGGGGAGAGAATAGAAGGAGAACTACAACCATAAGGTTTTCTCTATACTAGTGAGATACTTTCAACTTTCATTCATTCTGAGTTTACTAGAAAGCTTAATCCTCTTGTTGACAACATGGTCTTATTGATGGCAACAGGATTCAGAAACTGAATCACATATTTCAACAGCTTGTTTCAAGGTGTATGATTTATCTTTGACAGTCTGTGTATTTTTGTTTGTGCATGAATTGAGTTTCATGACTGATAAAGAATATCTTGCAGAGTCAAGTGACAACATTTTGTGGCAAGCTGATCCATATTTTTAACTTTTCTTTTCTTCTTGATTGCTAGAGTCTTTTTGTATGGTGCCCATCGAAGGCTTCTAAATTTGATTTTGGGCCTACCCTCGTAGGGGTTTGTATAGAGAACTCGGTTTTGTATCTTAGAATGAAATAAATGAAAATTTTGATTATTGTTTCAATCTCACACATGTGTTTTAATGATCTGGTTCATTCTTTTGCTTTGATATCCATATAAACATTTGTACAATTTTTGCACACATTTATGTAACTTTGTTTAAGTTTACTTCTTTTGAATTGATATATACAACACATAAAAACCAACCTTAGTCCTTTGTAATTAATAATTGTGGACTAAGCGATTCTTTTTGAGGCTATAAACCCCGGGTGACATTCCCATTACCTTGTCTTACCCAACAAGATATGAAAATGCTTGAGTAAGGTTTCCCATACCTTTTCCTCAACATTTATTTGGTGACCATATTGGGGAGATCTTCCATATCTCTTTGGTTGATTATATTCACAATTATCTTTAAATTTTTAATGTTTTGTTTAAATACTCCTTGACTTATTTTTTCCATGACAACACCTGTTACAAGACAACCCAATATTGGAAATGGTCTTAAGGACCAAAATAGCATTTCTTTGAGTTTATTCAACACAATTTTAGAGACTCCTAGTACTCGTGCTGAATTTGAATGCTCTTGGGAAGTAGTTGAAAGAGTTATAAGTATCCATGAATGTTAGGAAGTTAGGTAAAGGAAGCCCATAAATCAACAACAACTTCTCTTTCCCTAAATCCTTGGATTTTTTTTTCATGTCCTCAAATCCTCACATTTCGCGAAGAAGAAGATGATTGTCCCCTCAAACTACTCCTATTTTTTAAATAGGAAGAAGGAAAATCATTTTGTCAACCCAAGAAAGTGCTCTAAGGAGAACTTTGTCTAATTCTGCTAGTTCACCTTCATCACCTATACCTATTACCTTCAACATGAAATATGTAGATAGTGGTAGAAGAACTAGAGGTCCCTCCTCCTCCCAACCTTCTGCTTCATCAGTGATTGGTAATATATACAACCATCATATCCTTGTCCAATCCACTACCAATCCTACTAAAGTGATAAATAAATATGGGCTTTTTCAGTTCGAACCACTCCATGGCACGTGTCTTCTCCCTTTAACTTGACACCCTCTACTCACCCATTACCAAACTTTAAGGAGCATCTTCCTAAGTTCTTGAGGAATAATATTGTTACTACAAATGAACACTTAGTAGCATTTTCCAATGCTTGTCATAACATCGGGGCTAACAATAACGACACTTGCATGCACTTATTTGTCAACTCCCTCAAAGGGAAAGATGTGATAGATTTCCCAAAATTCTTTCCACATGGGAAGAATTTGTTTATTGATTCAAGTCCGCTTATGGACTGTCCAAAAGTATGGCAGAGCACTTAAGGGAATACGAAAATATCACTTATAAAGATGGTGAAATCATTAAGTATTTTAACCTTCACTTCACCAACTTATACAATCAAATTCCTGAACTAATCTATCCATAAAATCAAGCCGCTTTCATGCATTATTATAATGCGTTGCCTTCCCCTTATCGTCATAGAATCGAAGAAAAGGCTATTGAAAATCTTGGTTCTTCTCTTCATACTTGTCTATAATATGAGGAGCAACTCGAAAGAATGGGTCTCTCTAAAGGGGACTCGTTCAAGCAAACATATATGTCTGTCCTTCTACAACTCGTCCAAGATATGAACAATAGGATGATAGCGTGCGAATGAAAGGGAAGTGTTTCTTCACCTACCCCTGTCGCATCTTCTTATTCCTCAGTGCCTTTTAGGAATACTAATGAAAATATTTTTTAGCCAAAGGATATTATGCCTTGCAGTTGGTGTAACTTCTGTGAAGAAAATCACGAAGAAAGTAATTTCTAGGTAAAGCAGAATGCCATAGATAAGATCTTTGGCAAAAGGCACGATACCACAATCGTGGTTCTAGATTAGGTTGAACCAAAGGATGTTATCATAATCAATACCAAGAACAAATCTTACACCGCCAAGGGAAAATATGACCCTCCTCGTACTTCTCCCACACCAAGTACTTCTTCTCAGAGCACTGATACACAAGCTATCATAGTTCCAGAAAATCAAGGAATGTCTTCCCCTCTTCCCTCTTCTAAATACAACATCCTTAACCAATTGGATAATATAAAGGTTGGTGCTACTCTTTTGGACATGGTTTCTGTCCTTGAACAACAAAAGCATATCGAGAATTTTATGGAAGGTAAAGTTTATACTATAGCCAATCTTTTTGAAGAGTCAAAAGAAGAGGATTCAAATGTAAATAAAATAGGTTTAAATAATTTTAGGAAACCTTTAAACATTCCCCTT
The DNA here is from genome assembly GCA_000966675.3 of Picea glauca. Classification (NCBI taxonomy): domain Eukaryota; kingdom Viridiplantae; phylum Streptophyta; class Pinopsida; order Pinales; family Pinaceae; genus Picea; species Picea glauca. Next base: position 1,188,347 of record JZKD02S2222751.1, on the reverse strand, counting down.
TTTATATTTCTATAAAAATTATGGATAAAATATCCCATTGTTTCCTAATTGATGGTGGGTCTGGTCTAAGTGTAATGTAAAAAATTATCATGGAAGAGCTTGGCTTATCATGCACTAATGAAAATTCGAGAAGCATGCTCTCTTATAATAGTATGCAATAGCCAACTGTAGGTGAAATCAAAGATGTAAACTTAGTTCTATGTGCACATCCTGAAATAAGAACAACCCTCAACATCCAGGTAATTGATATGCCAGTAAGAAATTATTCAATTATTTTAGGAAGACATTGGCAAGCCTTAACAGGTGGATATCTTTCGCTTGACAGAACACATATGCATGTCCCTAGGAACGGAAAGAACATTATAGTCCTGAGGGATGGAATAATTTCACCATACATAGAGAGTGTTCCCCAACCTAACATAAATTATCTTGAGGAAGATTTGGGAGTATACTCTATCTTCACTGATGAGGGTGACACTATCCTTGAACCAACTGATTTTGATGATGGAATGTGGCACACACATTTCGATGGATCATTCTCAAATGAAGGTAATGAAGCCAATATTATTCTATATTCCCCTATAGGTAAGATCCAAAATTTTTCTTATAGGTTAGAATTTTCTTGCACGAACAACATCACCGAGTTTGAGGCCCTATTGTTAGGCATCAAAAATGCATATAACCTTGGTTGTTTCCACCTTACAGTCTTTGGTGATTCCGAACTTGTTGTCAACCTTGTACATAGGATATATTCACCTAGTAATAATTTGATTAAACACTATATCCAAGCTGTTTGGATGCTTATTTAAAACTTGTTATCATTTAACATTACTCATGTTAAGTGAGAACGCAATTCAATGGCTGATAGGTTACTTGTGTTCACAACATCCCCTACCCGACAACTTTTGCCTCAAAGACCTGATTGTACGTTTCAATCTCTATATCGTCCTCATATCCCTGATAACGTGGAATCATGGTAGGTATTCTCAAGTGATGAAGGCATTTTCACTTTCATAAAAAATGAGCCATTTAGTCCCAAGGAAATCATATCCATTGAAGATGATAAATTTCCTAAAGGCTTGACTCCTCTAGAAAGTTCATTTTCATCGATTGATGTAAGAAACAAAGAGATATAGAAGGAAGAGGATTCGAAAAGGAAAGTGGGTGATACCATTTCCTTGAACCTTGGGACACCTGAATCTCCAAAGATTGTTAAACTAGGTGCTAAATGTTCTGACGAAGAAAAAGTGAAATTCACAGAACTACTCCGTGAATTTCAAGATGTTTTTTCATGGTCATATGAGGATCTTCGTGGTTTTGATCCCGTTCTCATACAACATGCCACTCCTATCAAGGAAGGGGTAAAACTAGTTAGGAAAAAACAAATACCTATTAACCCTGCACTCGAAGCTACTGTTGGCACAGGGGCATACCCAGGGTTCAACGCTTCAACAATGCACCAACAAAACCCTAACTACCGACCCTTTCGGCAACACCTGTGAAGCAGATGAAGTCTCACCCGAGGTAGAGGCACGGGGGGTTGCAAGACTCAGATGTCTACAACCAGGCCGGGACACAGATATGTGATTACAATACTTAATAGAGCACTTAGACAACAATATGCATTAGTTCTTGAACCTCATTTACATCGCAGATTAATCCTTATTACAGATCAGCAAAATAACAATAACAACATACACTTCACACTTAGCATCAGAAGTTAGATCTAACTCATTCAACAGAGATACAACACTAAGCATTCATCTATCTATTCAACATATGTAAAGATCAACATGCTAACAGATAAACATCATAAATAACATTCACAACATTGCACAAAGCACATCAAACAAAGGATATACGTGGTTCACCCCAGTGTGGGGCTACGCCCACCAACTTCTTCTCTTCTTCTTTATTAGTCTACAATCTCTTACATGTGTTTGCTCCTATGCACAAAGCCGCATAGCCAAGCCTTGTACTGGTCAGGTGATTTGCACACAATGCACTAGATCCACCTTCCTCAAAATTAGGTCAAGGCATGGAGCCAAGCACTTACAACTTCTTTCACTAAGCCAAAATCAACCTATTATGCACGTAGCCACTAGTAGTTATGCACTAAGCCAATGGCAATCTACATTGCTTAGATACTACTTATTTATACAATTACAAAGCGGCCTAAACATGGGTAAACCCATGGGCCGACATCCCATAGCCCATTACATAACCCTAGTAAACCATTTTCTTGGTCCAAAAGCTAGCAAAACAAGTGAGATCCCGCGATCTCAGCTCCGCTTGGGCGCTCCATCTTTGACCAGCTTGTCGAAGTCCCAAAATTGGTCAAACGTGACCAATGTTTCCTCAAAACTTGGTCAAGGGACAACAGGCCCCCAACAGTCACTTGTGATTCATCCTGAGTCAGTCAGATCTGGGCAGTGTTGCTTCAAAGGCCTTGAGCTTAGCTCGAGATACCTCGACTTGTTGCTTCGCTAGAGCCTCCTACTTGGAAAACTCCTGAATTACTTGCTCTATAGCAGGCCCTTCCAGGCATTGTTCCACTATCGTAACTACTTGGTCTAGCTACGAGCCTTGGCCTTCAATCTCTTCAAAAAGCGTGCAGGCTTCATCCTGCATCGACTGGAGTATCTATGTCACCTCCATGAATTTTCTCTAGATGACAGTAACTTGCTGCTGGACTGCACGCTACTCCTGCGATCGCTTCATTTTCTCAACTATAGTAAGCCACTTCATCTGCACTTGCACAGTGGATGCCTGTTGCTTCACCTCCTGGAGATTTTCTTCCAGTTTCTCCAGCTTTGGATCTTCTGCAAGGCACTTATAGGTCTACACACTCTGATCACTCAATTTCTTACACTCTAAGGCGAGTGCCCTGATCCTTCCAACTATGCTTTTGGTGATTTATTCCCTCTGATCATGAACTTCTTACAGAGTGCTTGACATTGCTTGGATTTCTAGCTTCATTACTCTTGCTTGAAGTTATTGAATGGCTTCAGCGAGCTTCCCCACTTGTATTTCGACTGACTCTTCTTCCTCCTGTGCCAACCCTGACACAGAGCGAAGTGATTTAGTCACTGCTTCTTTAACCACAGTATACTCTGTGTGAAGCTGGTCTTTTTCTTTCTGCATCCTCGCTTTGTCCTCCTCGAACATCGCCCGAATTTCATCTTTCTCCTTCTGCGCAGCTCAAAGTTTCTCTAAGACCTCCTCCTTTTCTTGCTTCAAGGTTGTGGTAGCCTACTCCTTTTCTTCTTGGACTCGACGAAGTCGAGCCTCTATTTCATCTGCTAACCTTTGTAATTGGGCGGGCTCATCCCCCAATTACGCAGTCTTGGACGAAGGAGGTGCAGTAGGTACTGCGCGGCTTGAATAGATGGCTTGTTGTATCTCCTTCAGCTCCTTCTCTATTCTGTCATACATCATCTCCTTCTTTGCTCCATGTCTCTGTAAGATATCCTCTAAAGCATCTTCCACTGCTACGATGATGAGATTGACATCGTCCACTGTGAGCACATTCTTTGATTGGGGCTTATTGGCTCGGGTTTTCTTTCTTGCTGAGGGTTTCTGTAGAGAAACCTTCATTTTCTTTGATGTCTCGGTCTCTATAAAAGGATCCTTCGGTGGTTTAACTTCGCCCCTATCTTGTTTTTCTCCTTCTTCCCCTCCTTATTCTTGGTTCACTTCATCTCCTCCCCCTCTTACGGGTGAATTAGGTCTACTTTCCTATGATGTGCTATCCTCCTCATCAGTTCTTATGTTCTGCACTTCCTCCTTTTTCTTCTTTTTCTTCGTGCTAGTTGGTCCATCATGCTCAGTCCTGGTGACTAATGGACTTCTTATGATGTCAGGATCAAAGATTTTTGCATCTTCCACTGGCACAAGGAACTTTGCTGGCCATTCTTTGGTGATCTCCTCCATGTCTTCATTGGTCAGCTTGTAATAGGACTACAACTCCTCCTTACTTTCATCCCTGTGCGCAGTGATGTAGATAAAGTGTCGATCTGCGTGAAACTTTGTTAGCGACCTGTAATGATGCAAAGTGTTGGGTGTCATTCATGGGAATGCTTCAATAGCATGCTTTAGTTGTAGGTAGTAAGCATGGAACACCGCATTCGATTTCCATTGCTTTTCCATATCATTTGTATACCACAAGGTGGAGAACCTTGCAGTCAACGACTCTGATGGCTCAAATTCTGGGAAGGTTGATCCTTCTGGCATTTTCTAAGCGACAAATGTAATCAATACCAATAGCCAACTAAAATGAAACTCATATCCCTGATCTTGCGCTTTGTGGCAGTCCTTCTCCAACTCGTTGACGAGTTAACTAGCCCATCTCATTTGCATTCCTTCTACGCACTTTCCTGTGACTCAGTCTACTACAAATCTAGTGACATGTGTCAGATGACTCTTTCTGATGATCTTGCTAGCTATAAGATGACAAGCTAGGTGCACTTCACCATCCTAGATGGAGGCTACCTTGTAGCCTCGCTTTCCCTTTTCTACATCACCATAATCCTCCTTTATGCGCTGTGCCAGGGAGCGATCTGAAGTCTTCCCTAGGTATAACTGCTAAGGGTCCTATCCCTGCATGCTCAGTCCTGTGATGAGATGGATCAGCGTCGGATCCACAGTGACACACCTGTCAAGCCACAGATACCCTCCATGGTAGCATGACAGGAGGAGCTTAATGCAAGCGTTAACCTCCCGATGTCAACCGAAGTAGGGGATCTTCATTACATTTAGGATCGTGGATTGCGTGAGCTCCTTTATCCATGATTGGGAGACAATGCACAACTTTTTCCCAGTCGTCTTCATCAAATACCAATGCGGCAGGAGCATCGAGTAGTTCTTCCTGTCTCCGAGGTTGAAGTCGTTGTTCTTCACTGCCAAGATATGCCCTAATTGGGGTCCAACTATGCGTATCCCCTTCAGGATGTAAGCAGTGATCAACATGTACTATAAATCTCATGGGATGTTGTCACGATTAACCATGCTAGCCAAAGACGAGATGTAGTACGACAAGACCAACGTGATTTGCTTCGCGTTAGCCAGATCGTCGCGGTTCTTGCTTCGCTTCTCAATCGTGGTTTGGCTAGAACGATGCGCAGTCAAATGGGATGCTTGCAATCCCCTATTCGACGATGCCTGTAATCCTACAGACATGACTCTCTCATCCATGAGATCTACTAGAATCTCCTCCACTGACTTTTCTAACGTGCTATGTTCACTCGACATTCATAGTTGTAATCAAATAAATCGGGTAGGTGAGTGGACAAGCAAGGTAATCAAATGGATGGTGAGGTTTATGAAGCACAACGCAGTATAAAATCGATGCTCTGTTAGCTTAGATAATCATGGTTGGAAAAAAGTGGTCCCGACGCAGCGTCCAATGAGTTAAATAAGCAACGTCATACAAATTCCTCCAATGGGCAGGAATGTGTCCATCAATGTGCATTCATCTGTTATGTCACAGTCTCAATGGTCCAATCATGGTCTTTCCATCAATAACTACATTTCTAGTCATTCTGGAGAATATTCTAATGGTCGGGGTGCCTCCAATGGTCATATAGCTTGGCCATGGTGAAGTATCATTCTGCTTCGTTCTACTATTTTGGCAAGGTTCAAGTTCTGTAGATCTATCTCCTGTGAAGTCTTCTCTGGGACTTCCTGTAGTTTTGCTAACTTGGCTTTCTTCTTACTGAGATTCCTTGCCTTCTTTCCTGTGATCTGAGTTTCTAGATTTCCATTCTTATTCTTTCTTAGCATAGTGACTTCGCACTGCTGACGTGCTCTCAAGGTGTCCAAAGGTAATACCTCTTTTCTTACTAGCTTCTGGGCGGACATACTTTTGTCTTGCATGGATAGGTCCTTCAAACCTTCTTGTGCTCTTTCAACTTCGATAGCTAATTCTCTTTCCTTCTTTTGCTTTGACTCAACTTCTCGTTCTTCTATCATTCGATCTATTCTTTTAGCTATGAGATCCCTTAGTTCTTGCTTTTCCTTTTCTGTAGCTTCCTCCTCTGCTTTCCTCCTCATCTGATCCTTTTCAATCCAAGTCTTTCCGAACAAAAGTGGAAAAGGGGTGTTGTTCTCAATAAACTTAATGACTTCAAATTCTTCTTCAGTCGATGTTTCATGAAAAATCATAAGTATATTAGTAACTCTTCCACATAGGGTTATCATTTTTCCTTTAAAGAAGCATATCCTTCCCAATGAAGGTACCATAGCAAGCTTTCCCAAAATTTCCCAAGTGCTTTCTAGCATAATGTTCACATGTGTTTCCTCATCCAATACATAGTCTATGTCGAAGTCTTCGATTCTTGTAACTTTGCATTGTTTTTCTTCCAGGATCTCTGGTAAATTGATGTCTCTGTGATCATCCATTACTTCTTTTAATTGTATTAACATAGTCTTTGATTCATTTTCTGTATGATTCTTTAACATATCATTTTCTTGACTCATATTCATCTTTTCAACTTTATCAATCATCCTTGGACAATCCTCAACCTCGTGACCAATAGCTTTACAACAAAGACAAAGAGGGCCTATACCAGGGCATTCTTTAGCAAGATGTCCCGGCCTTCTGCAATTATAACACAGTGTCAATCCTCTCTTTGTTTTAAACGAGTTCCATCCTCTCCTGTATTGTGCACTGGGATCACAGTGCTGGACCTGCAATTTGCAAAAATTCTTTCTAGGTTCCTGCATCCACTTATTAGTCCAAAAATTCTTTCTATGCATAAGAATAACATTTTTTTCTCTATTTCTATCAAATTGATTCAGATAAACTCTTTCTTCTATCTGTTCCCTAGTTTTCATATTAGGAAAAAATCTATACCTAGATTCATACTTTCGAAGCAAAGTTTTCCACTTATCTTACCTTTATCAGAGAAAAAAGATTTAAGATCTTACCTCTTTTATTCATATAAGGTTTCTTTCTTACTACAGAGCTTCGCAAGTCAACTAGAATACAACGCACTATAGAAACAGATCTATGCACATAGCTTTCTCTTTTCTTCAGTTCCCAACAATCACAGTCTCAGGTCCTAGCAACAAAACCATTTTTTGGCACAAGGGAAGACCCAGGGTTTAACGCTTCAACAACGCACCAACAAAACCCTAACTACCAACCCTTTCAACAACACCTATGAAGCAGATGAATTCTCACCCGAGGTAGAGGCAGGGGGGTTGCAGGACTCAGATGTCTACAACCAGGCTGGGACACAGATCTCTGATTACAATACTTAATAGAGCACTTAGACAACAATATGCATTAGTTCTTGAACCTCATTCACATCGCAAATTAATCCTTATTACAAATCAATGCAGTAACAATAAAAACATACACTTCACACTTAGCATTAGAAGTTAGATCTAACTCATTCAACAGAGATACAACACTAAGCATTCATATATTTATTTAACATATGTAAATATCGACGTGATAGTAGATAAACAACATAAATAACATTCACAACATCGCACAAAGCACATCAAACACAAGATATACGTGGTTCAGCCTAGTGTGGGGCTATGCCCACCAACTTATTCTCTTATTCTTTATTAGTCTGCAATGTCTTACATGAGTCTGCTCTCATGCACAAAGCCACAGAGACAAGCCTCATGCTGGATAGGTGATCTTCACACAGTGCACTAGATCCACCTTCCTCAAAATCAGGTCAAGGCACGGAGCCAAGCACTTACAACTTATTGCACTAAGCCAAAATCAAGCTTTTATGCATGTAGCCACTAGTAGTCATGCACTAAGCCAATGGAAATCTACATTGCTTATATACTAATTATTTATACAATTACAAAGAGGCCTAATCATGGGTAAACCCATGGGCCGACATCCCATAACCCGTTACATAACCCTAGTAAACCCTTTGCTCGGTCCACAAGCCCACAAAAAAAGCGAGATCTCGCGATCTCATCTCCGCCTGGGAGCTCCATCTTCGACCATCCTGTCAAAGTCCCAAAAGTGGTCAAACACGACCAATGTTTCCTCAAAACTTGGTCAAGGGACAACACCTACTATTAGGAAAGAGTTGGAAAAACTATTGAAAGTTGGTATAATCTTTCTAGTTAAGTATTCCAAGTGTGTTTCAAATCTGGTACCTATTCGAATGACTAATGGTTAGATCAGATTATGCATCGATTTCCATGCATTGAACAGAGAGAGTGTCAAAGATAATTTTCCTCTCCCTAATATGGAAATGATTTTACAACAAGTTGCAGGGTCACAAATGATGTCCTTACTTCATGGCTTTTCTAGATATAATCAAATCAAAGTAAAGAGGAATGATAGATATAAAACCACATTTACTACACGTTGGGGCACATTTGCTTATGAACGCATGCCTTTTGTCTTATCTAATGCAGGTGCCACCTGTCAAAGAGATATGCATATATATTTTGATGATATGATTGGTATTATCCAAGTTTATCTCGATGACTTGATTGTCTATTCAAAAAACCGGTTGGATCATTTTGGTCATCTTAGAAAAGTTCTCATGCGTTGCAAAAAATTTGGCATTTCTTTAAATCCTTCCAAGTCTATTTTTAGTGTCACTAAGGGAAAGCTCCTCAGTCATATTGTTTCTTATTCAGGAATAAGCATTGACCCCGAAAGAATTACTACAATTCTAAACCTTCCTACCCCCACCTCTAAGAAAGAAGTCCAAGCTTTCATGGGCATTATCAATTTTGTCCATAGGTTTTTTCCTAATTTTGTTGTCATGGTTAAACCAATTCATAATCTTTTGAAGCAAGATATTTCTTTTTCTTGGAAAGATGACGTTGAAAAAGATTTCTTTAGTATTAAGAAAGAAATCAATTCCACTCCAGTTTTGGAGAAACTGAATTTCGAGGAATATTTTATCATATATACCAATGCCACTGAGGAAGTAATTTCTAATATCCTTTTACAGAATGATGACCAAAACAATGAAAAACCTGTAGCATACATGAGCGAGAATTTATCAAATGATGAAATCAAGTACTCTTATATTGAAAAACATGTTTTTTCTCTTGTTAAGGATATACAAAAATTTCTCCACTTTATTTTAGGCAAACATATGCAGGTAAGAGTCCCTTTGCCTGCTGTCAAGTTTCTTCTCTCACAAACTTATCTTTCAGGAAAAATTGCACATTGGCTTGCCAAAATTCAGGAGCATGATTTAACCATCATGACTTCAAAAAAGATCAAGAGATGAGACTTATCCCTTCATTCAGCACAACACCCTAAACCAAGTGAAGAACTTGATGATCGGGATAATCCTCTTTCATCTCTGTTCTATATTGAAAATAAAAATCTTTCTATAGTTGAACATACTTGGTATAGAAATATGGTGTATTACTTGCAACATAAAAAATGCTGAGATAACTTGAATACTCACTAGAGAAGAAGACTCTACCTCGAATCTTCCAAGTATATCATTTTGGGAGACTTCTTGTTCAGAAGTTCTGCCTATGGTTTATTACTTTTGTTAGCGTTAGATTTCACTCCTGGATTGCAACAAGAGCAGAGCCCGACGCCCATCAGTTTATGTCATGATTTGTTTATGAAAGAGGTGATCAAATGGAATTTAACTCAAAACAATATTGTTCTAACTCCAAAACTAGGCCAGGTATGCACGGGAAAATGAGGTCTTAGATAAACTTCAGACAGTAAGTTGTAGTAAGGGTGAGTAGGGGGGAGACTTGTATAAGAGGACTGCAAGGGTCTGTCGTAAACCTCAGGTTTCTAACAGACTATATGAGAAAACGTCTAAACACAATATCTTCTTACATTCAAATGTAGAAAACCGGAGAATACAAGAATGCAACAATAAATCCTTTATCATAACATAATTGCAATAATTCGCGCGAATCAATCGATCACGAACTCTCTCAGTATGAGATGAAAACTAGATGGGATGAGAAGACTGTCTGTCATTAAACAAGAAATCTTACATACAGATGCATAACCAGAGAACTAGAGTGTTTGTTAAAACTTTACAATCGGGAGCTTCGCTCTACCATCGATAGATTACAAAATACAAAGACTGAGTCTATATACTCAGAAAAATTGCCTAATAGAGGTGTGCTCAGTCTTCCAAGGCTTGGTGTCCCTTCAGCCAAATTCAGATGGATATCCTTCATCAGACGCCACCTTAATTGCACATGGCTCCTGTAAGGGGAGTAGCTGAGCCAGTAAATGTCGAGTTAGCGTGTGTAGACCTCCTCTAGCTAGTCGAGGACTTAGCATAGCTTCTTTATAAAAAAGGGGATATAGGACCCTCTCGAGCAGACCACTTGCCAGACCATCCATACCTTACACTTAATGCATGGGGAGAGGTTTCAACCACCTGTTCTCACCCTCATTTATTCCAAGTGAAAACCAGGATTGAATTCGTATCAGTTGGCGCCTGGAGATCGCGATGAACCTTTCGGCGACTAGACCCAATGCCTTTGGCCCCCTTTGCACAACTCTTTTATTTCCCAAGTGACCATGGGCTGTGACCATGTGCTTATTCCCAAGGCGCTTTCGGCGTTTGTGAATGGGAAGGAGCTAATCCTTGCTTATCATAGTCGCAATGAGCGAAACTCTGAGATGGATTAATTGGGTGCCACACGTCCTTCTCAGATTTGACGGTCCTGAACTCTCTCGGCGATGCTGTGGGCCTGGGTCCCGGATGCTCTCATCCCTTCGTGCATCGGGGATATGAGGGAGCTGCTTCTTGCTCTTCAAAATCGCAATGGGAGAAAAGGCAGGGAGCCTAATCGTGCACCAGGTGTCCCCTTTAGATGGATGGCTGAGATTTCTCCTCGATACTGCGGGCCCGACTTTGGGCGCTTTCGGTGCTTCGGGGTTCAGGGTTTCGAGATGTAGGATGACATAGAACCTTCATCCTTTGAACTCATGATTGCCAAAAAGCCGACGTGACTAGATCTCATGCCACGCGTCTTTTGGATGGATGGCTACTATCTTTTCCTGCATGTAATATTGGCACTGTACATCACATTAATCTCGATGCAACTTCGCTAACTGCGATTTTCCGCCGACCGTCGATTTGCTCATATGGATGAATCCGGACCGTTGACACTATAATTTGGCCTGCTTACCTGCTTGGAAGCCTGAAATGAGATTTTCCATGTTGCGCTCGGGCACTTCTCATGCAACTTGCAGACCCAAATACTCTTGTGCCCAGGACAAGAAATGTTACTAACATTAGGCTCCATGGGGGATAGAGTCATCCCTGCGATGCTCTAAGGACTCATTTTGCAGTTCCAGTGCCTTGTTGTTGGGCTATGGAGTCGTTTACTAAGCCGAAGAATAAAAATAAAAATAAACAAAGAACCAAAAGTAAAATATTTACAAAACACAGGAGCCACCGAAGGCTCAGAAAAAACATTTTTTAAGAAAATGCCCATTTACTGGGTTGTTGAAAACTTCTTCACCCTCCAAATCTTGTAGCCTGTACATGTTATTTGAGAAAATCTCTGAGATTTTGAAGGGCCCGATCCACTGGGCTTCAAATTTTCCATGTTTGCCCTTATCTTGCTTAGGAGCATCCCATTTCAGAACCAGGTCTCCTATCCGAAACTCTTCCTTCTTGACCTTCCTATCAAAAACCTGCTTGATCCTTTGCTGATGGTCCTAAATTCTGCCCATTACCTTCTCTCTGGCCTGCTGGACTTCTACCAGTTGATGAATCCTTCTGATCATGTCATTGGGCTCTTCTTGATAATCCTGAAAGAATTTCTCTACGGGAATGGCCAGCTGAGAAGGGAAGACATCTTCTTCTCCGTAAACTAACTGGAAAGGGGAGATGCCTATAGATCTCTTTGTGGTCACCCAATCGACCCATAGAACGAATTTTAGCTTCGATTTCCAAGCCCTTTTGTTGTCCTCCAATAATCTTTTGATGATCCTTATCAGGCTTTTGTTGGAGGATTCTGCTAAACCATTGCCCTGGGGATAATATGGGGTGGAGTGAATCAGTTTGATCCCAAATTGTTCACAGAACTTGACTAACGGCTCATCCTTAAAAGAGTCTACGTTATTAGTAATAATCTTTCTTGGGTAGCCGAACCTTACGATGAGATCTTCTAGTAATCTAATGATTACCTTGTGGGAAGCACTCCTAGTGGGGATAGCTTCAATCCACTTAGTAAATAAATCTGTGGCAGTCAGGATCCATCTGTGCTGCCCACTGGAAGCAGGGTGGATTTTTCCAATAAAGTCTAGGCCCCATTGCTGGAAAGGTCTTGAAACAACTACAAGCTTTAAAGGCAGGGACTTGAGCTGTTGCTTTCCTGAAAATCTTTGGCATGGGATACAGGCTCTAACTCCTCTATGGACATCAGTGAACAAGGTGGGCTAGTAGTACCTAGCTCTGAGAATTTTGTGGGTTGTGGTCTTCCAGGAATGGTGCCCTCCACATAGGCCACTATGAAATTCGACCATGATCCTGTTGGCCTCTCTTGAATCCATGCATTTTAAAAGCACCCCCAGGGGGTCTTTCCAGTATAAAATTTGATCGATAAGGCAGTACCTGACTACCTTAAGCTTCAGATCTCTTTATTTGTTTATTTGCAGGCCATCTAGGGGTCACAACTCCTACAAAAAACATATGACATCCTTATACCAAGGACATCGAGCCAACAAGGGTTATGTTTGAGGGTCTACATCGAAAAACTAATTCTGCTGATTTTCTGATCGTGCATTGATGAAATCCACCCCCAAAGCTTTGCGATTAGCTTCATCCAACAACTTGACTAAGCCTTGACCTTTGATCAATTTGGTAGGCCTTATTTCCAAGTCAAATTCCAAGATCTTGGCTATCCATTTACTCCTCTTCCCGTCAATGTCGGGCTGTACGAGGATGTCCTTCATAGAGGCTGAAGGAACATATGCGGTCACTTTAGAGTGCAAGACATAGACTCTGAAAGATTTGAGAGCTTTCACTAAGGCATAGGCCTATTTCTCCATGATTTCATACCTAACCTCTGCATCTCTTAAGGCCTTGTTGAAGAAGGCAATGGATTACTCTCGCCCTTCCTCATTTTCTTGCAACAAGACCGCTACTACTGTATCAAAAGAAGCGTAAGAGAAGATTAGGAAATCTTTGGAATAGTCAGGACTGATCAACACAGGTGCCTCAATCAATGCCCTTTTAATTTGGACAAAATATTCCCTGGGTTCGACCGTCCATTTCACTTCATTTACCTTCTTGAGCATGGCTATGATGTGTTTCACCAGCTCAGCAAAATTCGAGACAAATCTCCTCAGAAAATTAATCTTCCCCAAAAATGCCTGAACTTCCTTCTTAGATCTGGGAAGCGACAGGGTCTGAATTGCCTCCACTCTGCTAGGATCAATCCTCACTCCTTCTGTTGATACTATATGGCCTAATAGCTTCCCCTCCTCCATAGAAAACAAAGATTTTTTGGGGTTTAGGGAAAGGCTGAACCTTTGACACTTCGAGAAAACTTTCCTCAGGTGACAACAATGTTATTTATCCGACCTCGAGAAGACTATGATGTCATCCAGATAGATTACCACAAACTAATCTTTCTCCCCGATAAAAGCTATGTCCATGGCTCGCTAAAATGTGGCTCTTGCATTCATCAACCCAAAAGGCATTTTGGCATACATGAATGTGCCCCAAGGAGTGGTAAAGGTCGTTTTTTATCTGTCCTCGGGCATGACTGATATTTGATTATAGCCAGAAAAACCATCAATCATGGAAATCCTAGATGCACTGGTTACCCTCTGCAATATGTGTTCCATGTTGGGTAGGGGATAATTGTCTTTCTTTGAGCTCCTGTTCAAGTTCCTGAAATCGACACAAAGCCCGATTTCTCCACTTTTCTTCCTTACCGGGACCAAATTGGCCACCCATTTGGAATATCTCAAGGGGACGATGATCTGGGCTTCTAACAACTTCTTCACTTCTTTCTCCATGACAGGCAACAACATGGGATTTATTTGTCTTAGCTTCTGCCTGAATGGCTTAGCCCCTTCCTTCAGTGGGATTTTGTGTTCAATGACGGATTTGTCATACATCTTGAGGTCTTTGTATGTCCATGCAAACACATCAACAAATTCTCTTAGCAACTCAGTATATTCGGCCCTCTGTTCTGTGGTCAAATTCCTTAACAACTTGACAAATTTAGGCTCCTCTGCTGTGCCAATGTTGCACTCGGCTGTGCCAGCATATTCATCTGAAATCCTCCCCTTTACTGCCACATCGTTCCCATTGAACAATCTTTCTAAAGGAATTAGTCCCCTCGGAATGTGATTGCTAGGTAGCTGAATAATCTAGTGGTTAGCAATTTTCTTCAAAAACACCTCAGGGTGAGGGTCACCTTCTGTGTCAGGATCCTGATCAATGTGAAATGTAGAAAATTCATCAACAGATTGGAGAATTTTTTCGTTCTCTAGATCATCTTTGAATGCCTTCCAATGCTTGACATTGTCTGGTACAGAGGGCCTATATTTTATTTCAACATCAGATTTGACCATAGGCGACAGAGGAACTTTGAGCAAACTAGCTAAGACAGCTAAAGAATCGGCTGAAGTATTTCCCCCCCTCAGAATGAAAGAAATGCTGAAAGCCAAGAAGAAACTATCAATCAGGTCCCATACCTCATTTCTGTAGTTTCTGAGCCGGGGATTATTAGCACGGTAGGAATTTCTGACTTGCTGGATAATCAACTCAACATCTCCAAATATTTTTATCTCTTTAATTCCCATTTCTTTTGCATCCATCATACCCAAAACAAGAGCTTCATACTCTATCACATTGTTGGTGGTTTCAAATTCTAGCCTATATGAAAGGGAAATGGTTTCCTAAGAAGGTGACACAAAAATCACCCCAGCACCAACGCCTTCCCTGGAGCAAGCTCCATCGAAAAACATTTTCCAGACGGGGGTGATGGAGGGAGGAAATTCATGAGGAGTGGTGGGCTGCTCTCTGAGTTTAAGAGGGGGCTCGGTAGCATGAGTGAGTTGCAGTAAACTGGAACCTAAATCAATGTCCAAGGAAAAAATGGGATGGTTGGTAGGATTGGCTTCATCACTGATTATATAGGCCAATTGGGCTTCTCTATATAACCTCCTATGTTCTCCCCCAAACACTGGGATAGTAGCATAGGTTAGGTCCATTTGAAAAGTTCACCCCAGTATTTTTATCCAATATCTTGATAACAACATATCGAACTTGGGGGGGACATCAGCCACTACAATATCCATGACCACACTTTTCATGGGCAATTGAAACAAGGTCACGACCAGGTCTTTGATAACTCCTAGACATTGAAATTTTCTGGAGTCAAAGGAATATAGGTCATGATAAGCTCGGGTGACTTCTAGCCCTAACTCTTCCATGACAGTTTTGGGCATGAGGTTGTGAGAATCCCCTGAATCCATCAAGCAGTTGTGCAGTACCTTGCCATGTATGTTCAAGGAAGTGTAGAAGGGAGGGGATGAGTCATTCCTGTCTTCTACCATAGGACCTAGAATAACTGCAGTATTTTCATCTTGAAAATTGATGGAGTCTGTGGGAAGGCATGAGGTCTCAGACTATAGAAGCTCAGAGAAGCATTTTTTTAACTCTTCATGTTTAATCAATTCATTCAAGGGCATAGGGATTTTGATATTTTGAATTTCATGCTTGAAATTAAAAGAAGATGTAAGCTTAGGGATTTCTCTTATTTCGGGAACATGACTCTGGACTATGGGAGAGAGGGGTCGGGTCTTCTTACCTCTGTGACTGTCTTCTAATTCATTACTAGGTTTCTCTATTCTAGTGGACTGCTCGGGAACATCAGGTGCTACTGTCTTTTTCTTAGACCTCAGATCATACCTGCTTTGGCTGCCACTAGCCTTGTCTCCCTTGCTTAGTTCATTTAGTTGACTGTCCATTAGGGACTCCTTGTATGCTGATTGAGTGAGATGAGGAAAAGGAGGAGTGTCCCTGAAGCAATGGATTTCAGGATCAAGCTCATCTGTTTCCCCTTCTTTCCCCTCAGCCACAAAATTGTTTTGGAAAGGGGCTTGAATTTTCTGGTCTTCTCTGTCTCTTCTCCTCTCTCTTTGCATAGTCAGGGAAGTGGTATTGTTTGGCCTCCTGAAACCTCCTTTGTTTTCGTCATTCTGAGGGCCCTTGTATGCTTTCCTCCCCTCCACCTTCATCCTCTCCATCTCTGCAGACAGAGACTTCACCATCTTGGTCAGTTCATCCACTTGAGGGTGGGGCACCGATGGGCTAGAAGTTGAGGCTTCAGATCTTCCCTTTCTCCTGTTGACGTTGGCCTTGTTCCTTAATATATCTGCTGCTAATACATTGGATTCCACTTCTATGGCCGCATCTTGCATTTGAGCTAAGGAGGTGGATCTTCTTTCTCTCAATAAGAGACAGAAATCGGGACCAAACGCACTAGCATAAGAGATCTTGGCAGAGGCTTCTGAGGGTTTTATTTCGGTAGGAATTTTATTATACATCTTATTGAATATTTTGGAGAAGTCGGAGACAGACTCTCCTTCCATCTTCCTCAGAGACCCGAAATCTGTCATATAATACATGAAATCCTTCTTATCTCCCCACTGTCTCAGGAAGGCACTATCCAGGGCTTCGATCCCAGCAATAGATCCGGGGGCCAATCCTCTAAACCATTTCCTCACCTCGCCATCCAGGATTTGGACGAAGACTCTCATCCAGACATCTTCATTTTCAATATTCAGGTTGTTTGCATAAATGTAGAAAGCAGCCAAATGCTCTTCCGCAGTCATGTCCCCTTCCCCAACGAACTTGGGCATATACTTCAAGTAGTCTCCAGCAGGGAGAGGATTCATAGGATGCGGTAGGATTAAGGGAGCATATCTAGCAGCGACTATGGTGTCCATTCTATTTGGAGGGGGATTAGCACAAGACATAGGAATATTAGGTGGAGGAGAACTTGGAGGAGAAGGATTTCATGAAGGGGCTACTGGGAATGAGTCTTGAAGTGGAATGGGAAACAGAAGGGGATTTAAGGAGAAGGATAATGGGCTTAAGTCAACATATGCTCCTCTTTGTGCAGGAGTGGTAATAGTAACAAGAGGATGAGTGGTAGAGATAGGAGTGGGGAAACCTTCAGCGGTCCTGGGTCTATGCCAAAGTACAACTTCAAAGGAGAGGGGAGTGACAAGGGCTTCTCCCTCCAATTCTAGACCAGGAGGGAAAAAATCAGCAGGAACACTCCCAAAATTCAGGAAATGGGAAACCTCAGAAAGAGGTCTATTAAGAAACTGAGGAGGAGAAAATGGAGTTCCTACAGAAGGAGATGGTGGATTACCTGGCTCGACGGTGGAAGCTTCTACTTCAGAGGCCTTTCCTCTCCTGAGAACCACCTCTGGATCAGTTTCAGGTGTAGTTAGAGGCAGCTGTGGATGAGACCATGTGTGTCTGCCTTTGAAAGCCACAATTAATACAACAGGTTCACCACAGTGGAGTCATCACAATGGAGTCGCCAGGTGCATAGTAGCAATCTTCAAAGGTTCTGATACCTGATGCACCTTCAGAATTAGAGGCTCAATGCCGTTCAATCCCAGGGAAAATATTCAACTTCGTCCCCGATAATGGCACCAGAAATGTTAGCGTTAGAAGTCACTCCTGGATTGCAGCAAGAGCAGAGCCTGACGCCCATCATTTTATGTCATGATTTGTTTATGAAAGAGGTGATCGAATGGAAGTTAAATCAAAACAATATTGTTCTAACTCCAAAACTAGGCCAGGTATGCATGGGAAAATGAGGTCTTAGATAAACTTCAGACAGTAAGTTGTAGTAAGGGTGAGTAGGGGGAAGACTTGTATAAGAGGACTGCAAGGGTCTGTGGTAAACCTCGGGTTTCTAACAGACTATAGGAGAAAACGTCTAAACACAAGATCTTCTTACATTCAAACATAGAAAACCAGAGAATACAAGAATGCAACAATAAATCCTTTATCATAACATAATTGCAATAATTCGCTCGAATCAGTTGATCACAAACTCTCTCAGTATGAGATGAAAACTAGATGGTATGAGAAGACTGTCTGTCATTAAACAAGAAATCTTACATACAGATGCATAACTAGAGAACTAGAGTGTTTGTTAAAACTTTACAATTGGGAGCTTCGCTCTACCATCGATAGATTACAAAATACAAAGACTGAGTCTATATACTCAGAAAAATTTCCTAACAGAGGTGTGCTTAGTATTCCAAGGCTTTGTGTCCCTTCAGCCAAATTCGGATGGATATCCTTCATCAGACGCCACCTTAATTACGCATGGCTCCTGTAAGGGGAGTAGCTGAGCTAGTAAATTTCGAGTTAGCATGTGCAGACCTCCTCTAGCTAGTCGAGGACTTAGCATGGATTCTTTAGAAAAAAGGGGATACAGGACCCTCTCAAGAAGACCTCTTGCCAGACCATCCATACCTTACACTTAATGCATGGGGAGAGGTTTCAACCGCCCCTTTTCAGCCTCATTTATTCCAAGAAAAAACTAGGATTGAAGTTGTATCAGATGGCACCTGGAGATCGCAATGAACCTTTCGACGACTAGACCCGATGCCTTTGGCCCCCTTTGCACATCTCTTTTCTTTCCCAAGTGACCACGGGCTGTGACCATGTGCTTATTCCCAAGGTGATTTTGGCATTCGCGAATGGGAAGGAGCTAATCCTTGCTTATCATAGTCGCGATGAGAGAAACGTTGAGATGGCTTAATTGGGCACCACACATCCTTCTCAGATCTGATGGTCCTGAACTTGCTCAGTGATGCTGTGGGCCTGGGTCCTGGACGCTCTCATCCCTTCGTGCATCGTGGATATGAGGGAGCTGCTTCTTGTGCTTCGAAATTGTGATGGGCGAAAAGACGGGGAGCCTAATCGAGCACCAGGTGTCCCCTTTAGATGGACAATTGAGATTTCTCCTCGATACTGCGGGCCCGACTTTGGGTGCTTTCAGCGCTTCAGGGTTCGGGGTTTCGAGTTTTAGGATGACATAGAAACTTCACCCTTTGAACTCACAACTGCCGAAAAGCCGATGTGACTAGATCTTGCACCATGCATATTTTGGATGGACGACTACTATCTTTTCCTGCATGCAATATGGGTGCTATCCATCGCGCTAATATCGGCGCAACTTCGCTAACCACAATTTTCTGCCAACCGCCGATTTGCTCATATGGATGAATCTGGACCGTTGACACTATAATTTGGCCCGCTTACCTGCTTGGAAGCCTGAAATGAGATTTTCCACGTTGCGCTCGGGCGCTTCTCATGCAACTTGCAAACCTGAATACTCTTGTGCCCAGGACAAGAAATGTTACTAACAAATTTGATGTGTGAATGATGAAGAAACACATAAATTTTTACAGGAAATTCATGGATCATCAGTTTTTGTCATACACATTGGTGGCTATTTTTATGCTAAAGATACTTCTTTTAAAATTATAAGAAATGGTTACTACTGGACTTCAATATTTCAAGATTCCTATAAATTCGCAAGATCTTGTGATAAATGTAAAAATTTTGCTAGGAAAGAACGTCTTTCTACTATGCCTTTACAACCTGTCCTCCCAGATTTCCCTTTTTCTAAATGGGGCCTAGACTTTATTGGTCTTATCATTCTTCCATCTTCTGTAGGGAATCTTTTTAATTTGACGGCCATAGACTTCTTTACTAAATGGATCGAGGTTGTCCCTCTTAAGCACGCACAGGATGAGCAGGTAATTTATTTCCTGGAAACTAATATATTTTCCAGATTTGGAATTCCACTACAGATCATTATGGATAATAGCCCAGCCTTCATTTCTGCAAGGTTAACTGAATTTTTGGTTAAATTAGGGGTCAAACATTTCATGTCATCAACCTATTACCCCCAAGGAAATGGGCAAGCACTAACAAAAACTTGGTTAGGATCATCAAGAGAACCATAGAGGATAAACCTCACTAATGGCACACATTTCTCATTTATTCTCTCTGGGAAAATCACACTGTTGATTAATTAGGTTGGTTTTCATTGAGGTCAACCCTTGAAGAAAGTTCGGTAGCAAATTCCGGTAGCACAAATGTTTGGGTAATGGACCCAAGTTTGTTTGATGGATAATGGTATGAGTTTTGATATATTTTCAAGTAAAACTATTCTAGATGGATAGTGCATGTCATTCTGTTTTCGGTGGTATATGAAATGTCACATAACTCCTCACGGTGAGAGAGTTATGGCCATGTGAAGTCGGAGAACCCTCATGAGTCATCTAGAAGCCCTAAAAGGTCAAAGTAGTTAAAGTGTTTGCAAAGAAGAAATTATTTAAATAATAAAGTGAAGTGATGAGTGTACTATAAGTCAAAGAGGATGTAAAAGAAATTATTTAAATAATGAAGTTAATGGAAAACTCCCTAAAATAAGGAAAGTGGTTTAAGAGATTTTAGAAGGTAAATAATAAAGTGAAGTGATGAGTGTACTATAAGTCAAAGTGGATACAAAAGAAATTATTTAAATAATAAA
>JZKD02S2222751.1:1112102-1167762 GCA_000966675.3 Picea glauca | reverse complement strand
TAACCCTAAAATAAGGAAAGTGGGTTAAGATGGTTAAAAGGTAACCCCTTGAGGAAGCTACATGAAAGTATAAATAAGAGGCAAGGCTCTCTCATTTTAATCACACTTGAATATTATTGAATATCTATTTTTGTGAAAGGTTATTTGGGCATGTATTATTGATAGAGAAAAATTGTAGCAGAAAAAGGGCAGCAGGAAAAGTGCAGCAGAAAAAGTGCGGCAGGAAAACTGTGATAGAAAAAGTGTGGTAAAAAAGTGTGACAGAAAAATTGCGGCAGAAAAAGTGCGGAAGAAAAAATGTGACAAAAAAATAGCAGCAGAAAAATCGAGGTAGGAAAAGTGTGGCAGAAAATTCATGGCAGAAAAATCACAGCAAAAAAAGTGGGGCAGAAAAAGTGTAGCAGAAAAATCATGACAACAACATGGTTGGGGTCCATTTATGAGAGATATGGAACATCTTGTTTGAGGTATGTTTTGTGAGCTAAGGTTTATCTCTTGATATGGTATTGGATGTTCAGTATTGCTGCATATATCATATTTGTTGAGGGATATAGTTGGTATTTGGCATATGGGTATTGGTCTTTTGGTTGTGATGTGTTGCTGGAATTGTTGGTTTAGATTGAGGCTACATAATAGTGAGGTTGTGGCACATGGTTTGTTGTAAGTGTTTATGGTATTTTGTTTATGGATAGAGTGATGAATTGTTAGATAACTTTTGATGGTTATATTGGTGTATGTATATGGTATATGGTTGAGGTATATGTTGGGTACATGGTTGAGACAAGTAATTGATGAGTTGGCACATACACGAGGTGTATAGTTGATGATGTTGGTACATCTTGATGAGTCATAGTTGATGTGTAGTTGATGCATGATTGGTACATACTTGGTACATGGTTGGAGGCACTTGTTAGTAGTATTGTTGACACATTGTTTATGGATGATGTAGCATACTTGTCTTGGTAGATTTGATTTGGTTGATAAGATTGATGAGACATGTTGTGGTGATAGGTTGTTTGGACAAGTTGTTGTGACAAGTTATTTGTATAGGTTTGGTGCATGGTTGATGCACTTGTTGATGATACAGGTTGAGGTACAGGTTGATGCATGGTACATGTTGGTTTAGGTTATTGGTATAGGTTGTTTGGTGCAGGTTGATTGGTACAGGTTGTTACAAGTTATTGGTATAGGTTGACAATGGCAGTGGTTGATTCAGTGACAGTGACAGGTTGTCTACATTTTACATTTATATTTCAGGGTGGTTGGATGGGGCAAAGATAGGTGGTTGTAGCCACCTTTCGGTTGTATCCGGAGAACATAGGAGGTTGTAGCCTCCTTCTGGTTGTAGCTAGAGAATTCAGGAGTTGGAGCTTCCCTCAGGTTGTATCCTGAGAAACTAGGTTGTTGAAGCCTCCTTACAGTTGCAGCTGGAAAACAAAGGAAGTTGGTGCTTCCAATGAATGTAATTTTTAAAGACATATAAGAAAAAACATTATGTGGTTTTCTCCCACTTTGGGGTTCCACGTAAAACACTAGTGTACTATGTATGTGTGTGATTACTCATTTGTTCATTGTTTACTTACTTTGCAACTATTGGATGTTGATGCTACATTGATATACCACTTGTATTTTATGGTGAAAATGGATTAAATTGCTCTATTACTAATTCACCCCCCCTCTCAGTAATCCAACAATTGGTATCAGAGCAGGTTCCTTCAAGAAACAATTTAACCACTGGAAGGAGATCATGGATTATTCTGAGAATGGAGTATCAATGTTTAATGGTCATAATGGTTTTAAGTATGAGATGTGGAGCATAAGGAGGAAAGTATTTTTACAGGCATAGGGACATTATATTTGGCTATCATTTGTTACATGATATGATAGTTCAAAAAGGGAAAAGACTACAACCAAGAAGGAATTGAAGAAGAATAACAAAATAGCAATGGATTTCATCTGGGAAGGATTACCTAAACCAGTAAGAGAAAAGGTTGGTAAATGTTCATCAACCAAAGAAATTTGGGATAAGTTACATGACATATATTCTTCACCCATCGCAAATTCAGAAAATGCCAAAGAAGATGCAGATACAGATCAAGAAGAATTATGTTCACCATTTCAAACAGATTCAAAAGATTAAGAGTGCATAATCACCGGAGGTATGTTGTTTTGCTTTAATTGTGAAAAAGGTGGACACCTTGAAATAGAATGCAATAGAGTAATGCTTAGAAAAAACAATTACAAAAGTTCTTACGAGCTATGGAAAGGAAGACCAACAAATGTGCAACACTTCAGAGTATTTGGAAGCAAATGCTACATCAAAAGAGAAAATGGGAGAATGGGAAAGTTTGAATCTCGTCTGGACAAAAGAGTACTTGTTGGTTACTCAAGTACAATGAAAGCATACAAGTGTTACAATCTTAGGTTGAACAAAGTTGTGGAAATAATCCATGTAACAATTGATGAAATAGGTGGATAAGAATTAAAGAAAGAAGAAAATGAATCAATGGAACAAATTTACGAAGAAGAAGCATAAGATGAAGAAGAAGTCTACATCGAACAACCAGAAGGATTTCAGTTGTCAGAGAACGCAGATTACGTGTGCAAATTGAAGAAGGCCTTGTATGGTCTAAAATAGGCTCCTAGAGCATGGTACTCTAGACTGGATAAATATCTACAACAAGCAGGGTTCAAAAAAGGAAGTGCAGACACCAACCTATACATCAAGGTAACTCAAGATAGTATTTTATTAATTGAATTCTATGTTGATGATATTATTTTTGGAAGCAATGATGATAGGTTAAGCCAGAAATTTGCAAAGGATATGAAGAATGAATTTGAAATGTCATTACTTAGAGAGCTATCCTTCTTTCTAGGTCTCCAGATACATCAAAACAACCAAGGAATTTTTATTTCTCAAACTAAGTATATCAGAGAAATGCTAAAGAGGTTCATAATGGAAGATTGCAAACCAGTTACCACTCCTATGCAAATCAGTTGCAAGTTCAGCAAAGATGATGATTCAAAGTCTACATACCAAAGTAATACAAGTCAATGATTGGTAGCTTACTATATGTGACAACATCCAGACTAGATGTAATGCAGGCAGTTGGACAGGTGTCATGATTTCAAGCAACACCAAGGGAATCACATGTCTTATCAGTGAAGAGGATTTTCAGATATCTCAAAGGAACATAAGAGTTTGGATTATGGTATCCAAAAGGAAATGATCTATCACTTATTGCCTACATAGATGCATATTGGGCAGGTTGCATTGATGACTGACGAAGCACCAGTGGAGAAACATTCTACTTGGGTGAGAGTTTAGTATCTTGGCTAAGAAAGAAACAATCATCAATATCTTTATCTACAATAGAAGCAGAGTATATTGTAGCAGCAAGATGTTGTACACAGGTTCTATGGATGAAACAAACTCTTACAAATATACAGGTTGAGTATGATGAGCCCATTCCAATCTATTGTGATAATACAAGCATCATCAATATCTCAAAGAACCTCGTGAAGCACTACAAGATGAAGAACATTCCAATAAAATATCACTTTCTATGGGAACAAGTTGTAGAGAAGAACATCAGAGTTGAATATGTGGGCAAAAAATAACAAGTGGCAGACATCTTTACAAATCTTCTTTCACGAGAATCCTTTGAGTATCTTCACCAGAGACTCAGAGTAATTTCTACTCCAAAATGAATGATTTTGAATGCTTATCTTATATGTCTTATATTTACATGAGGAATCACCATAAAGAGGAAAGTTCAGGTCGAGAGATCAGTTTCAGGAAGAGTTCAGTCAGGGGGAGTATCCCCAAGGACAGTTCAGTTAGGGGGAGCAACCCCAGATGGAAAGATACCTTTTCCATTGATGACAAAGGGGGAGATATTTATCATATGCAGAGCACAGAGGCATGGTTCAAGGAGGATCAATGGTCACAGGAAGAGAATGACTGATATGACTTCAATATTGCATGAAATGACTTCAGTATTGCATCAGAGTGTTTCCATCAATGCCAAAGGGGGAGATTGTTGATTAATTGGGTTGGTTGTCATTGATGTCAACCCTTGAAGAAATTCCAGTGGCGAATTTTAGTAGCACAAAGGTTTGGGTAAAGAACCCAAGTTTGTTTGATGGATAATGGTATGAGTTTTGATATATTTGCAAGTAAAACTATTCTATATGGATAGTACATGTCATTCCATTTCTGGTGGTATGTGGAACGTCACATAACTCCTCAGGGTTAGAGAGTTATGGCCATGTGAAGTTGGAGAACCCTCGTGAGTCATCTAGAAGCCCTAAAAGGTCAAAGTAGTTAAAGTGTTTGCAAAGAAGAAATTATTTAAATAATAAAGTTAATGGAGAACTCCCTAAAATAAGGAAAGTGGTTTAAGATATTTTAGAAAGTAAATAATAAAGTGAAGTGATGAATGTACTATAAGTCAAAGTGGATACAAAAGAAATTATTTAAATAATATAGTTAATGGAGAAATTACTAAGTGGACAAGTGGTTAGAAGTTGGTTAACCCTAAAATAAGGAAAGTGGGTTAAGATGGTTAAAAGGTAACCCCTTGAGGAAGCTACATGAAAGTATAAATAAGAGGCAAGGCTCTCTCATTTTGATCACACTCGAATATCATTGAATATATATTTTTGTGAAAGGTTATTTGGGCATGTATTATTGATAGAGAAAAATTGCAGTAGGAAAAGTGTAGCAGGAAAAGTGCAGCAGAAAAAGTGCGGCAGGAAAACTGTAGTAGAAAACGTGTGGCACAAAACGTGCGACAAAAAAATCGTGGCAGAAAAATCGCAGCCAAAAAAGTGCGGCAGAAAAAATGTGATAGAAAAATCGCGGCAGAAAAATCACAGCAGAAAAATCACGGCAGAAAAAGTGCGGTAAAAAAATCGCGGCAACAACATGGTTGGGGTCCATTTATGAGAGATGTAGCACATCTTGTTTGAGGTATGTTTTGTGAGCTAGGGTTTATCTATTGAGATGGTATTGAATGTTCAGTATTGCTGCATATATCAGATTTGCTGAGGGATACAATTGGTATTTTGTTGTTGGTATTTGGCATATGGGTATTGGTCTTTTGGTTGTGATGTGTTGCTGAAATTGTTGGTTTAGCTTGAGGCTACATAACAGTGAGGTTGTGTCACGTGGTTTGATGTAAGGGTTTATGGTATTTTGTTTATGGATAGGGTGATAAATTGTTAGATAAATTTTGATGGTTATATTGGTGTATGTCTTTGGTATATGGTTGAGGTACATGTTGGGTACATGGTTGAGACAAGTTGTTGATGAGTTGACACATACATGAGGTGTATAGTTGATGATGTTGGTACATCTTGATGAGTCATAGTTGATGTGCATTTGATGCATGATATGTACATACTTGGTACATGGTTGGAGGCACTTGTTAGTAGTATTTCCAACACATCGTTTATGGATGATGTATCATACTTGTCTTGGTAGATCTGATTTGGTTGATACAATTGATGAGATATGTTGTGGTGATAGGTTGTTTGGACAGGTTGTTGTGACAATTTATTTGTACAGGTTTGGTGCATGGTTGATGCACTTGTTGATGGTACAGGTTGAGATACAGGTTGATGCATGTTTGATGCATGGTACATGTTGGTTCAGGTTATTGGTATAGGTTGTTTGGTACAGGTTGATTGGTACAGGTTGTTACAGGTTATTGGTACAAGTTGACAGTGACATGTTGACAGTGGAAGTGGTTGATTTAGTGATAGTGTCAGTTTGTCTACATTTGACATTTATATTTCAGGGTGGTTGGACGAGGCAAGGATAGGTGGTTGTAGCCACTTTCCAGTTGTAGCCGAAGAACATGGGGGGTTGTAGCCTCCTTCTCGTTGTAGCTAGAGAATTGGGGAGTTGAAGCTTCCCTCAGGTTGTAGCCTGAGAAAATAGGGGGTTGGAGCCTCCTTCCAGTTGCAGCTGGAAAACAAAGGAAGTTGGTTCTTTCAATGAATGTAATTCTTAAAGACATATAAGAAAAAACATTATGTGGTTTTCTCCCACTTTGGGTTTCCACGTAAAACACCGGTGTATTGTGTATGTGTGTGATTTCTCATTTGTTCATTGTTTATTTACTATAAAACTATTGGATGATAATGTTACATTGATATAACACTTACATTTTATGGTGAAAAATGATTAAATTGCTCTATTACTGATTCACCCCCCCTCTTAGTAATCCAACACGCACTACCACCAAGGAAAGCACAGACTGTACTCCCTTTTAGCTCTCATATGGCCAAGAGGCTATTCTTCCTACCGAGATGGAGCTTTCTTCCTTACAACTGATGTTACAGGTGAAAGAATTAAATTCTTCCAATGTTCCCCAAAGGATAAATGCACTATTAGCCCTGGATGAAAAAAATAATTTTTCCTTAGAGAACATAAAGAGAAGGCAACAAACTGTGAAACATTATTTTAACATATGAGAAAAAGATGTTGAATTCAATATTGATGAAAAAAGTCCTACTATGGGACTCAACTCATGCTGAGAGAGGAAGACACACAAAGTTCTAGAAACTACGGCTAGGTCCTTTTAAAATCATTTTTTTCCTAGGTGCAAACTCATACCTTCTAAAGGATTTGGAAGAGCGATTTTTCTCTTACAACACTAATGGTTCCCACTTGAAACATTATGTGGAACCAGCCTAATAATTAATGCTTATTTGAAGTGACTTATGTATATAATCTTTTGTTTTATTGCTTTTTTTTAATTTACCAGAAATAAAGTCTGGATCAGTTTTGTCATAACAATGTCATTCTGTAGGTATTGTTGATCAATAAGAAATAATATATACATAGTTTCCACGATGTCCTCCTTTCATACATCGCTGAAATTGCTTTTTACTTTCAACACTGTTGTAGGATAGCAGATTTTGCCTTCTTCCCTATTTCTACTTTCCCTTTCTTCCTTCCATTTTGAGATTCAAAAAGCATACCAAAAAGTTTCTCCTTAAAATATTTAAGAAGTATTATATGTTACATATTGTTCAAATGTTATGCATATAGGACCAAACCCCCTCATATGCACCACTTTCCATAAGTTATTCCCAAAATATTGTTTCATTATTTCCCTTAAGCCATATTTTCCCCCCTGTTGCATAAATATTCTTTTTTAGCAGTTTTTCTACCATCTGCTTCCTCTGGTCTGTGAAACCGGACATTCTGAGTTCTAAACCTGTTAAAAACAGATTTCCCTATGGAGTTGCCAGTTTGTTAATGCCCATAAGCACAACGTAGTACCCCTTCCTGCAAATGGGTTGCAATGTCTTATTATTTATATACATATACTAAATAATAACTAGATAGGTGGGACCCCGAGATGTGAATAATGATGAAGAATGTCTCTTTTTCTCTCAGTACTCATGACTATTTTGCAAAATTTCTCTACGTTTCTAAATGCTCTCTTAATAAAAAATGTGATATTGGTTGAAGTGATAAGGGTGATGACCTTTTCCTAGCAAGTAATATAAGTTATTGTGATGTTAAGGTGCATATATGGGTGGAAAATTCATTGTTTAATGGGCAAGTTATGGCATATTATATGTTTTGTTATGGTTAATATTTGGGCCAATGTGCTGTTATGGGAGCACTCGTACCTTACTTAGGTTGGTGGACATTTATGTTGGAAGTGACATGCAATTACTACACGTTTCTCCAACCATACCCCTAGGACGTCACCCTCATTCGATTAACATTATGGTTTTGGCTTGGACTGTGGTTACTTCATGTTGCCCAGCTTCTGAACAAATAACAAGGTTTCTGGTCGGTTTTCCTCGCATTTTATATAGAAGGTATGAGGGTTATTTCTTTTCCATTCATTAGCGTACTCTTCTCTAGAATAGAATTGGAATGTTGGCTCTTAGAATTCATGTATAGGGTGCTTGCTTTCTAAAGTTGCAGTGTCGAATGTATGCTCTATCTGTGAAAAAATTGGTTGGCATGTTGTATTGCAAATTGAAAATGGTTTATTGTTCCTTCTTGGGTTATGGTTACGCAAGACATATGGTTGTTTCCCTATCATGTTTATGGCACCCCGTTGCACTCCTTCTTTAAATTTGTGATGGGTTTTTCTTCATTTAATGACAATGGTAACCTTGGAGTAATTGGTTGTTCTTGTTTACAATGCCTACACAATCTTGAATGACTTTTCGGCCTCTTCTTTTTTTCCCACATAAAAACTATTTTTGTCCTGTGGTGGTTGTCGCGACCATGTGTGGTCTGTCGAAACTTTTTTTTAAAAGAACAGGGGAATATTGTTTTTTTCTTCACCTAGGTGTCAACCTGGACCTCGTTTTGATTTTATATGTATGTTGGTTGGATGGGCTCGATTCTCATTCTGTGGTATATGGGGAGAGACTAAAAGGAGAACTATAGCCATAAGGTTTTTGCATACTAGTGAGATACTTTCAACTTTCATTCATTTTGAGTTTACTAGAAAGCTTAATCTGCTTGATGACAGCAGGGTCTTATTGAAGGTAGCAAGATTCAAAAATTGAATCAGATATTTTAGCAACTTGTTTTAAATTAGGTGTATGATTTATCTTTGACAGTCTGTGTATTTTTGTTTGTGCATGAATTGAGTTTCATGACTGATAAAGAATATCTTGCAGAGTCAAGTGACATCATTTTGTGGCAAGTTGATCCATATTTTTAGCTTCGATTTTCTTCTTGATTGTCAGAGTCTTTTTTTATGGTACCCATCGAAGGCTTCTAAATTTGATTTTGGTCCCTACCCTCACAGGGGTTTGTAGAAAGAACTAAGTTTTTTTATCTCAGAAAGAAATAAATGAAAAATATGATTACTGTTTTAGTCTCACACATGTGTTTTAATGATCTGGTTCATTCTTTTTCTTTGATCTCCATATATACATTTGTATAATTTTTGTACAGATTTATGTATATTTGTTTAAGTTTACTTCATTTGCATTGATATATACAACACATAAAAACCAACCTTAGTCCTTTGTAATTTATACTTGTGGATTAAGCGATTGTTTTTGAGGCTATAAACCCTAGGTGACATTCCCAACTATCTTGTCTTAGCCCGAGAAGATCTAAAAATGCTTGAGTAAGGTTTTCCATATCTTTTCCTCAACACTCTTGTTAAAAAAATAAGAAGAGGTATAGCAAGGGGTGTCATAAGGATTAAAATTCCTAGGAGTTTAAGGTGGATACAAGCTTTAGGGGTTGACAATGTGTGGAAACTTATAGTACTTTAACTAGTACTTTAAGTTGTGCTTTGGTGGTCCCCCCCCCCTCATTTGAGTTTCCCCTAAGTCATGAACACTGGATATTATTATATTTTCTATTTGACCTTTTTACTATAACAAGTCATTTATGTTTTATTTATTCATTGCTTTCACAAAATCATTTTATAACTATTTTTTTGTTTTCCAAGTCATTGTAAGGTGAATAAATGGAGAAACAAATGAAGGTAGCATAATGTATGCCAAGGTGTTGCTAAGTTTGTGAGAAATGTTTTATATGCACTTCCATATGTTGCATTTTAGAGGATGCAATGACACTAAATGGTGATAAGAATACTTTCCAAGAGTTCAAAACACCATTTGGGTGAAATCTATCCCTCCTCAAACTCAGGTTTATCGATTTTTGTTTTCTGCAATTAGTTACTTTACTATAAATTTTCCTATTTATAATTGCTTAATGACTATAGAAATGATGTTCTCATGCAAGGGTTCCATATCCCTTTTGAAGCCAATAATGATTTCTTTTCTCTATGCTTATATTGGGTCTCCAACTTGTCCTCGTATGGTCTTAGAACATTAGAAAAAATCTTAATTAGAACCAGTCTAGCTTTTTCCAAAGTTGCTAGTAATTGTTGTATTCCCTTAGTATAAACCCGAGAATTATCTTTATATGGAATAAAATCAAGAAAATTGATCATATCACCTCATTACAATTTTTTACTCTTTCAATATTTTTTCTTACTGTTTATGTTCATTAATTTTCCATTAAAGTTATGTTTTTGTTTCACTTCTTTTCGTTCAAATACATTTCTATTCTTATATTCATCTATCCTTCCCATTTTATGCCTTAGTTTTGTTGTTATCTACATTTTCATATTTTAATTAGTATTGTTTATCATGTAAAAAAAAATGCTTGAAACGATTCATCTATAGTTCTCTTAAGTTCTAAATGCATGATTGCTCATTTTTATTTATTTTCTGTAAATTTAAAAATATAATTATAAGCATGAAAACATTTAAAAATGGAATTGATAAAATATTGTAGTATATACCGAATATGAATATGTTGTGAGACCCTCTTCCTACTCTTTCCTACACTTGTCCTTCTCGTAAGCAATGCAAAAGGGATAAAGAGAACTCAAAGTGGTTATAATACTTGGGGTAGTATTATCGCCTTCCTCTCAATGCAACCCATGAGAGTTTTGAATGGTGCAAGCCTAAAAATTATTTGTCATCAACCATACAAATTATAGATAAACAAATCCTCACAACATTAATAAAAGTGGAAAAACCGAGTGTTGTTACCAATAAAATACTACCTATCATTAAAAAAAAAGCTGATATGCCAACAATTAACAAGGTGACATCTACAATTGCAATTAATTATGGTTAAAAATCCATCTATCTCCACTCATGAAAACATATCTTAGATCAAAGTTATTGACATACCAATAAATACCAAAATATTAGTGATTGGCACGACGCCACAAGTTTATGACGAAGAGTACATAAATCCATCTATCTCCACTCATGAAAACATATCTTAGATCAAAGTTATTGACATACCAATAAATACCAAAATATTAGTGATTGGCACGACGCCACAAGTTTATGACGAAGAGTACATAATACCTAAAGTAAATCTAGGAATACTAAATTTGAGATAAAGAAGATTCAAATTACAAGGGTACAATATCATCACCCTAATCACAAAATTGATCACATGGAGGAATCATTTTATCCATCCACAATTACATACCCAAATTTGCCACTCTACTTACATATCAAAGATTCATAACTTTAATACATTTGGGACTCAAAAATAAAAAAATTAAATCAATAATTTTTCCAACAGACGATTTAAAAAGAAATCCATAGAGAATTGAGTTGATCCCTTCACAATGTGATAATTTTTATTGAAGCTTCAAAATTTGTATCACCATATGTCCTCAACCTTGGGTTGCATAAAAAAAATTATTATCAAATATGCAAAAGTTACTAGAAGATTAATCATTCTTTGCACATGTTTTGAGGTCAAAACATTTTATGGGGAGGTTTGTAATACACATAGGGGATATTGCCACCAATATAATAATAATTCGATGCCTAGGATCTATTGCACAATTGAATGATAAGAGTTATAAATGCACACTTATTATTAATTAATGTAAATGCGACTGGCCACCTTTTTTAATCAAAATGCATGACTTATCACCATTCACATGTATTTATATAAATCATTGTAATTGTATCAATCATCAATCATTCACTACAAGGAAAACAGGGTTTAGTGAAGTCTCTTCTCCCATATTTTCTTTAGTGAAGGTGTTAGGTAGACATTTTTATGGAAATCAATGATTTAGTGAGTCCTAAACACTTATGTTGTAACACACCCAACCCCCTAACACTCTTAGGTTGGCGGGATGTTCCTTTTTCATCTTTTCCTCGAGATAAATATTTGTGTTTTCTCTCCCCGATTCTGGTTCGTTACTATAAGCATGAGGACTTATCTTATCACAATATTTATTGTGTTAAATCTTACTTGTCCGACCACAACCACCAACGGATTTCCTTTGAAGAATTTCTCTATGATGATTATGGACCTGAACATTCCTAATTGGGTGGCTAGAATCACTCCTCGCCACCAGATCAATGATCGAGAAGGACTCAGAACCTTTCCTCATAGGAATAACAACTCACAAGGTGTGGCTTTCCATTCCGATAGTTCCTCTCTGATGGGTCATTCCGACAAATTCGGCGGCCCTTGAAATAAAAAATCAATGCTCTTGATCACATCAACACCTCTAACTACTTAATGGATAACATTACTTCCTCCACTCCCTCATCACATGGAAATGTGGGGTCCTTGGCCAATCTACAACTCAGGCGACAACATGAATGATCTATATATCCATGGCTCAAAACCACTCGGATTCCCCTTCCCTCAGAATGCATCCACTCATGAACACATCTCATTCTAACCAGTACTCCTATGATGGCCACTAATATGGATTCAATGATCCACAAATAGATCCATCCAATGGTCAAGGTTCATTTGGAGTCTCACAAATGAACGAAAACTAAAGGCTCTAGATCTTCTTCCTCAAAACAAATCATCATAGATCCAATGAATGTGAACCACTAAACTATCTTCCTACAGATCTATAGTTCTCGAAATCTCCCCCTCCATCATACTTGATAGCCATTAAAATCGTTTTTGGACCAACTTTCAGGTCTTCGATCATTTATCTTCCGATAGGCTTATGCCCTTTACACTCAGCATTAACAGTCGATATTTCATCGTCTCACCCTTTAATAGATCAACACTCTGGTTGAATTGGATTCTTCCCCATCAGAATCCCATTGCATCCTTGCACTTGGTCACTCCGATGGCCTCACCTTTCGACCAATGGATATGATCTTCCTTCTACACCGAATCAACGACTGTCAATCCTCCTCTTCCAATGCATGGGTTTTCTCAAGGTTAAAGGCCTGACTCAAAACTTATTCACTCTAAGTTCCCTTTAGGTTTGTCTGCAAGAATTTTACCAGACTCTTTTGAGCTCTGGGTTTCACTATGCAGTTGGCTAAGGAATTCTTACTTGAAACCCAGTTGAATATTTTGCATCCTTCAAGATTTCCATTTCAAAACAAGGCTTCCTAGGAAAAAAGGGGATTCCCAAAAATTACACAAGAGCTTCACCACAAGGTTAGGGGCACTCTTCTACCACTCTCCTAATGAAGTTTTATATCTTGAAAGATTTCCATTCAAGGATTTGCAGTTTTACAGGGTCATAACCAATATTAACACTACCCACTTAATCAATCATATTTACCATGTTTGATAGTGAGAACAATCATGTATAATCCATTTTATTGGGGAATTCAACCATTCTTTCATTTAATTACATTTATCATATAAACAATAAAAAAATTATCTTCACTATTGAACATGCATTAAACACAACAAGAAATAACACTTATCTGTTCAGTGAAGAATTTTAACCAACCAACTGACTAAGAGAGTAATCCTTTCCTCCCAACCATAGGTTGTGTTGCAGTATGCCTTTCTACAACATGCCACCCCTGTGCCAAGCCATGCTACCACTAGAGGACTAATTCAGCTGACTACCAAATCAAGAATGGTTCAGGAAGGTTACTCTCCTTCACTCCACTGGAAATGAAAAAAAGTTCCCCTCTTCCCACTAAGGTCAAGGCCTCCACGAGTTTATTAGGTACCTTTTGAACTGGATTTCCTCTGCAAAAGGAGTCCCTTCTCTACTACATAGTCCATTGGAAACCTCCCCTTAAAGGTTTTAGTTTCTTTCTATTAAGTACCAAGTCATGTCTCTCTATTGCTCCAGTTCAGATATAGGTCTTCTCTACTCTAGGTTGATCATTTATCTCTTGGCGAGGTTCATATTTTCCTCAAGGAAAACTTTGCAACTATAGTTTTTCTCAGGTCCGTGCACATGAATCTCTCCACTAAACAAACCATTTGTTTGTGAGTCTACAACTCACTCGTTTCACTATGGGTTCTTGTGAGAATCCATCTGTTAGGCTCCTATGCACCAGTTCTCTCGCTCTTCTCATCTTCTGCTCTGCTACGGATTGTGCTCTCTCCAAAAATATCTACGTGATTTTTTCCACCTTTGGCCTCTTCTTTCACCCATCCTCGAGAATCCTTTGGTCTGTTATTAGATGCAACCCTCCAGTTAGGCTTTATAATTCGAAGGGAAAATCTAGGTATGTCCTTTTGTCATGTTCTTAGTTGACTCTTTACTTCTTAAAGCACCAAATATGTCAGTAGTTATAACTGCTTCAACCACCAACCTTGATCACCATAATTGATCACATGGATCTACACAATTCAAGTACATTGACATGTATGAATTCATGTTTTTCAGGTATGGGATGGATTACTAAGCAATATTCCTATTTTCTTCATTGAAACTTCTCAATTCGACCTCACCAATCCCACTTGTGGTATCATGGCTAGTACTCAATGATTTTTCCTTCTCAATTATATATTTGATGTTTTCATTAATTATAAACATAATTACATGCTTCATAATCATATTACATGAAGTCTTATCATAATTACAGTCATGGGGGAAAACAAGGTGTTACATTCCCCTACCCTTTAAAGAAACACCATCCTCGGTGTTTAAAAGACCGCATATATGAAATTTATACAGAAAACAAAAATGGGTATGCCACTCTCATGGAATATTCAAGTTCCCAAGTAGACTCATTTTCTCCAAAGTGATTCCATTTCACCTTGACTTGCATGATGACTTAGTTCTGGAGCAATGTCTCTCTCCTGTCCAGGCTGTGTTGAGGTTCAGGCTAGAATTCTCCCTCTGGCTCCACCTGTATCACAATCCAATAAATAACATGATTAGAATCATGAAAATATTTCTTTAATAAATATACATGGTGTTAGCACCAGAAGTCACCCTCTGATTGCGGAGAGGGTAAGCCCAGTACCCATAAGAGTTTATATGTCACAGGTTGGTTTTATACGAGGTCAATGGGCGCAAAATCAAGACAATATTGTTTTAACTCAGAAAATAAGGAATGGAACACAAAAATAGGTGAGGTATTGATTCAACTTCTATTAGTAAGTTAATCTTAAGTATGAGTAGAGGGAAGACTTAGCGAGAAGGATGAACGAAACTACTATGGGCATCAGGCCTTCCAGCAGCTCGAAGAGGAAAAACTCAATACTCAAGAGAAATATTGAGATCAAGCTTCAGACACTGAAATATGGTGCAAGAAACACAATTACAACAATAAGATGATCAAGCCTTCATCACCCTGTAATTGAAACAACTCGAATGGATCTTCCATGCCCGAGCCATCCAATGTAAGAGGGAAAAGACAACACAGGAAACTAATTAAAACTGGTCGCGATGCCACTGTGATCAAAACTACATCACAACAACAAAACTACCCTCGATTGGATCATCCATGCCCGAGTGTTCTAACACAAATGTTACAGAGATATGGAAAGGAAGATGACTTTCATTAAACAAGAAGTCTCAAATACAGATACATAACCAGAAGAACCAAAGCTTCATTAAAACTTTAAAATGCGGGAGCCTAGATCAACCATCGACCATTCAAAAATATTAAAACTGCATACATATACTCAGAATCGCTACAACCACCAGGAGTGTGATTGGACCACCACATTAACATTTTCAATCCGTGCCTACTTTTTCATATTGTGCAAGCCTTCTCATGTCAGATGCGAACCAGGCGTAGTTATGTTCTTTACAAATAAATATGTCCATAATTGACAGTCTGCCTTTATGGCCTCTCTCTGCATGTTTTCCATTAATGGGGTGAGATGAGGTCTCAACTGCCGCCTCACTTTCATGAATTGTCTACATTGGGATCAGAATGAGGCTGAGTCAACTTGGCACCTGGAAAACATGGCGGCCTATTTCTGTGGCCAACACCGACGTTTCGACCCTTGGCGTAGTTCACGTGAACTCTACACCTTTACCTGCATGCGACCTTGGGCCCACTCTCGAGTATTTTGTGACTTCAGGCTTCGAGTGCACTGATGTGAGCCACTCTTGACTCGTACTGCCTCAGAAAACTCATCGTGTTTCTCTGAAATTCCCCCCCCCCCCTTGAACTCTTGTTTACCTTAGATTAAAACACTTGATATGATGATTTGGAATGATGATCCGAAGAACCTATTTATACTAGTTTAGCCATCCTTTTGGGGGCAGACTTTACACATTAAAAGTTTATTTTATTTTCAACAGTAATTCCAAATAGGGTTGACTTTATCATATAAATTTAATTTGATTTTCAATATTTCATTCCACTTGGGCCCAATTTTAGGGAACTTCTTGTCCTAAGATCTGGGGCTTCTTTAGGGCTTCTTGACCATAGCTTACATTATCATACTTAAGAGGGCATATCTCCTCAACCATGAGGAACCATGTGGCATGCCTTCCTCACTTCAAAATTCCTGAAGTAGCATTCTCTGTTGTCCTGATATGTGCGCGCCTTAGCACAATGTGCCCCGACTTTGGATGACACACATTTGTGGCTTTTTAAGCCCTCCTTATTTTGCATTTGGTCATCCAAGGGCCAACTCCTAAGGGAAAACACCCCCCTACAAGAATATGTTATAACATTAGGCTCCATGGGGGATAGAGTCCTCCCTGCGAGGCTCTAAGATCTCTTTTTGCAGTTCTAGTCGCCTTCTGTTGGGCTATGTAGTGAAGCTCAAAACACCCTGTTGAGGAATACCAGCCGATAAGTAAAAATAACGAAAATAAACACACATGCTCCAAGGAGCTTATTTATGTGCAGTCCTAGAATAATGATTTTTAAAAAATGTTAGGTGAAAGAAAACTTCCACCATAGCCATTCAAGTAACTTCCTAATTGGAATCTCCTTTACTCTGTCCATGATCAATAACAGATAATGCAACTGTGACAACATAACGGTTACATCCTTCAGCTTCTCTCCAAAGGCTGAAGCTGAGATAAAGTTGAGCGGCTCCAAGATATGAAGGAAATGCCACTCCAAGTACTCACTGACAGACTCATAGAATGAGTATCAAACTCCAGAAAATTTGTAATAGATAGCCTGATCTGCTCCACAACTGCTCACACATGGCTGAATATCTCTGGTAAGCACAGGTGGATGAGAAGCTGATGCAGGCTGACTGATCCTAGGTGGTGGTTGCTCGCTGACAGGCTCTGGTCAAGCTATAAACTACACCTTCAGCTGCTCCTCTTCTTCTTCATGGCTCCCCCAAGGATCATATTCATAATCATCATACACAGGAAGCATGAAAAAGTTCTTCTCTTCATCGCCTTCACTGGGATATTCATAAAAAATGGATTACTCTCGGTCAGTGTCTACAAAAAATTCTTCCTCACAAGTAGGGATGCTCAAAACATCTGATCCAGGGACAAAGATATCCTCCACATTTTCCTCATAAGAACAATAAACAACATCTGCCTCAGTCCCATATCCAGGAGAAATATCTACTGTAGAAAACATTTGCTCATAGACATCATAATTTTCAAAAGAGACATGTTGGTCTTCATGAACATCTAAAAGAACGGATACATCTGAAATGATGCCAGATGTTTCCGCACTACAACTATCATAATGAATATCATCCAACACCTCTAGACCTTCATAGCAAATGCTTTCCTCCACAATAAAAACTTCATCACAAATATGGTTTTCATGGCTAGTAGAATATTCATGAAACAAGGAAAAGTCATAACAACAGTTTTCATAAAGACACTCAGCTAGAAAATAATCTTTACAAAATGAATTGACAGCTATATGAAAATTGTGCAAAGAGTCGATTCTTGCAACGGGAAGAGATCGACACCAATCAAGAGTAACTCCTTTCAATGAATATCTGAAAAGATTGATCTGAACATCTTCATGCACGATATGAAGCTGATGAATAAAATCGTAAAAAAGGAGCAAGTGTTCAATTAGTACCTCCCCCTCCTTTCCTTGAAACTTGGGAAGGCTACATTCCCATTCCTCTCTACTAGGTAGTGGGTTAGGGGAACCAAACATCTTTGAAAAATCATAGAAAGCAAACCTCTAAGCCAAGATTTTATCCATTTTGAACTAGTGGAGTTGCCAATCGATTATTCAACCATGGAGTTGCCAGGTGAATGATGTGCAGAATGAGTGTGTATGGTATTTATTCACCATCAAAGACCAGCTCTGATCGTTGTGTTCTCCCAGGGGGATATAGTTGTATCTAGAGGCAGCCACATTGAAACAGTGGAGTCGCCATGTGCAAGCGCAATCTTCAATAGTTTTGATATCTGATGCACCTTCAGAATCAGAAGCTTGTTATCGTTCTACCCAGGGAAAGGTCTTCAATTCGTTCCCCAGAAATGATGCCATAAATGTTAGCACCAGAAGCCACCCTCCGATTGCAGAGAGGGTAAGCCCAATACCCATCAGAGTTTATATGTCACGGGTTGGTTTTATACGAGGCCAATGGGCACAGACTCAAGAAAATATCGTTTTAACTCAGAAAACAAGGACTGGAATGCATAAATAGGTGAGGTCTTGATTCAAATTCAGTCAGTAAGTTGAGCTTATGAGAAGAGAGAATACTTATCGATAAGGATGAATGAGACTACTATAGGCATCAGGCCTTCCAGCAGCTTGAAGAGGAAAAACTCAATACTCAAGAGCAATCTTGAGATCAAGCTTCAGACACTGAAATATGGTGCAAGAAACACAGTTACAACAATAGGATGATTAAACCTTCATCAACCTATAACTACAACAGATTGACTGGATCTTCCATGCCCAAGCCATCCAATGTAAGAGGGAAAATACAACACATGAAACTGATTAAAACTAGTCGTGATACCATTGTGATCAAACCTACATCACAACAACATGAATACCCTCGACTGGATCATCCATGCCCAAATGTTCTAACACAACTGTTATAGAGAAATGAAAAGGAAGTTGACTTTAATTAAACAAGAAGTCTCAAATATAGATACATAACCAGAAGAACCAGAGTTTCATTAAAACTTTACAATGCGGGAGCCTAGCTCAACCATCGACCATTCCAAAATATCAAAACTGCATACA
The DNA here is from genome assembly GCA_000966675.3 of Picea glauca. Lineage (NCBI taxonomy): Eukaryota > Viridiplantae > Streptophyta > Pinopsida > Pinales > Pinaceae > Picea > Picea glauca. The sequence goes on along the minus strand of JZKD02S2222751.1, from coordinate 1,148,874 downwards.
TATACTCAAAATCGCTGCAACCACCAAGAGTGTGATCACACCAACACATTAAATTTTTCAGTCGGCGCCTACTCTGTCATATTGTGCAGGCCTTCTCATGTCAGATGCGAGCCAGGTGCAATTATGTGATTTACAGGAAAATCTATCCATAATTGATAGTCTTCCTTTACGGTCCCTCTCTGCATGTTTTCCATTTATGGGGTGAGACGAGGTCTCAACTGTCGCCTCACTTTCATGAACTATCTACCTCGAGATCAGAATGAGGCCGAGTAGACCTGGCACCTGGAAAATGTGGCAGCCTCTTTCTGCAGCCAACACTGGTGTTTTGGCCCTTGGCGTAGCTCATGTGAACTCTGCACCTTTACCTGCATGTGACCTTTAGCCCACTCTCGAGCGCTTCGCGAATTTGAGCTTCGGGTTCTCTGATGTGAGCCACTCCCGACTCTCCTGATTCCCAAAATCCTGAACTGCAGCTTAGCAAGCACTATCTCCCCTTCGATATGACCTCCACTATGACTTGGGGCTCTATCCCCGAATGTTAAGAGACTTCGCTTCTCAGGGAGTCGGGGCATTGCGTGCCTTCCTCACTTCAAAATTCTTGAAGTGGCATTCTCCGCTGTCCCGATATGTGTGCGCCTTAGCACAACGTGCCTTGACTTTGGATGACACACATTTGTGGCTTTTTAAACCCCCCTTCTTTCACATTTGGTCATCCAAGGGCCAAATCCTAAGGGAAAACACCCCCCTACAAGAATATGTGATAACACATGGAACACATTTTGAGCTCTAATTGTAGGTGGCAAGGGAAGTCTATATGCTACTTGCCCCACTCTTTCCAAAACTTCAAATGACCCACAATATTAGGGTGCTAACTTAGTACAAATCCCCATCCTTAGGGAGCTACTCTTCGGTTTCACCCTGAGATACACATGATCTCCCACCTTCAAATCCTTATGATTCCTCTTGTTGTTTTCATATCTCTTTTTCCTATCAATGGATATCTTCAAAATTTTCCTTATCCTTATCATTTCCTGATCCATTTCCTTTAGAAGTTTTGGTCCAAGTGTGATTTTTTCCACTGGACTGTCCCATCTAACTAGGACTCTGCATTTCCTGCCATACAGATCCTCAAATTGGTTCATCTTCAATGACTCTTGATAACCATTATTGTAGGAAAACTCTATCAGGGTTAGATATTCTTCCCATTGCTTGGGTTGATATTGTTTGGGTTGATGCATGACATGCCTTCTCAACATGTTTTCCAACACTTTGTTCACTCTTTTGGTATAACCGTTATTTGAGGATGGTAGGTTGTGCTAAATTCTAGCTGCATCCCCAAACCTACAAGAAATCCTTTCCAAAAATTCGAAGTGAACTTAGCATCTTTGTTTTGAAATTATAGTCTTGGGTAAACCATGCAATCTATAAATTTCCTTCATAAAAATGTTAGCAACATTTATAACTTTAAGAGTATAATTGATGAGAATAAAATGAGCTTCCTTTGTCAACTTATCCATTACTACCATGATTGCATCATGTTTCCTAACCATTGTTGGAAAACTGGTAATAAAATCCATGGATATTGTCTCCCATTTCCATTATGGGATTAGCAATGATGCTTGTGTTAAACTTTGACTTGTTGACACTTCAAACACTTGGCAATGTATTCCACAATGTCTTGCTTCATTCTTGGCCAGTAATACAACTGCCTTATTGTTGTTATCATTTTTTGATAACCAAGATGACCCACATAAGGTCTCCTATGAAATTCATCCATGACCAGGTGCCTTAGTTCTATTGAGTTAGGCACACACAACTTGTTGTTGTACAACAACAATTTATCAGTTGTAAGATGATACCCCTCACACTTTTTCCCACTAGGTTCTTGTTGCAATACTTCTCTTACCTGATTGAAAAAATCATCTTCTTGTAAGAGGATTCTAATCCCTTTCTTGATTTCAGACTCTCCTAAACTTGTTGCTTCTAAGTGTATTGTCTACACACTTCGACTGAGTGCATCGACCACTCTGTTTTCCTTTCCTTTTATGTGTTTGATTTCAAAATAAAATCACTAATCAATGTCATCCATTTGGCTTGTCTAGCATTCAACTGTGGTTTATCAAATAAATACTTCATATCACAATGGTTTCTCATTAAGATAAACCTTCTTCTTAGCAATTAATGTCTCCACATCTTCAACGCATGCATAATTGCTGCAAGTTCTACATCATGGGTGACATATCATTGCTCATGATCATTTAAATTTCTTGACTCATAACATATCACTTGCCCTTATTTCATAAGAAATCCATTGATTCCCTCTTTCCAAGCATTAGTACATACCAAGAAATCCTTTTCAGGGCCTGCAATATTCAAAACAAGGGTGTTGGTCAAGAGATGCTTCAACTGCTAAAAGTTGGCTTCACACTCTATTGCCCATACAAATTTATTCCCTTTCTCTATAATGAAGTAATGGGATTACCAATATTGTAAAATTCCTTAATAAGCCTTCTATAATATCCAACTAATCCCATGAAATACCTTACCTTTGTTACATTCCGAGGGGCAAGCCAATCCATGATTTCCTTGATCTTCTCGGGATCTACTACCAATCCTTTTGCTGAGATTGTGTGGCCTAAATTCTGTGTTGAAAAATTGGTTTTCATTAATTTCAACCCTAGAAGAAGACTTGAAGCAAGTCCAGAAGCCCCAGAGGTGTGGTCAAGAGGCCCCATAGTTAATTGAATAAAAAGAGTATGAAGGACATTGTAAATGCATGCAAAACCTCCATGTATTGATAGTCCTCATCAAGTTGTTTCCAATGGTAGGTGGCACGCCACGTGGTTCCTCATGGTTGAGGAGATATTCCCTCTTAAAGATGATCATGTAAGATATGGTCAAGAAGCCCTAAAGAAGCCCCAGATATAAGGACAAGAAGCTTCGTAAAGTCAGATCCAAGTGGAATGAAATATGGAAAATCAAATTAAATTCATATGATAAAGATGACACCATTTGGAATTATTCTTGAAAATAAAATAAAATTTTAATGTGTAAAGTCGACCCCAAAAAGGATGGCTAAACTAGAATAAATAGGCAACTAAGATCATAATTTCAAGTGTTCTAATCTAAGGTAAACAAGAGTTCAAGAGGGAGAAAATTTCAGAGCAACAAGGCAAGTTTTTTGAGGTAGTAAGGCACAAGTCTGAGGCTATTCTATGACATATTCCAAGGTAAGATTTCTGATCAAATGTTATAAATTTATTGAAGTCTGTTCCAGAAATGTTTTGAGGCAGTAAGGGAGAATTTTTTTGAGGAAGAAAGACCAACTTTTTTGATGCTATAAGGATGTGTCTGACACATGTTCTGAGGAAAAATCTAAGGTAAGTACGAGGTAGTTTTGAGATGGATATGAGGTTGTGAACTCCAACAAAAAATAGGCAGAAAATATGAGACAAACTTCATGGGCAAGTGGTATAGAAAGATTTGCCTCACCCTATGCAATCTTGCACAGAAGGCCTTTTTCCATTTCCCTATGTAGACTTATCATCCCTGTTTGTAAATCCTAGAGCTAAAAATACATATTTTTCCACATGTATGCATCTTGCCTACTATACAACATGCGTATATGCAAGCCGCACCACTACAACCAATGTACATCGGGATTTGTGCCCAAAAATGAAAATTAATGTCAGTTTTCCATGTCACGACAGAAGATCTATGATCCTTGGCCTTCCATATAATGGAAACATTCTGACTCGGCCCTTCAGTTCCATTTGAAGGCTATAAATTGGCCAATTCCGAGCTATGGAAAAGAGAGCAGAAAGAATTCAACTTTGAGAGCAAAGTTACTCTGGAGAAATTATTTACTTCATATTGTGTCTGCATCCCTTTGTCCTTTAAGTCTGAACACAGTGTCCAGCCCCCAAGATCTTCCTTTATTGATTGAGAACCTCATTGTTTCTCTTTTATGAGCTTGCCTTTGGTGGAGGATTAAAGTGGTGAAGGCCCAACTGGAAGGAACTTAGATTCTCAGTTATGAACCGTGCCGACATGGAAGTCTATAATATTTTCGATCATATATTAATAGAAATACTCTTTTCCCGTCCAATTGCTATCTTGCAAATATTTGAATTATTATTCCATGGGCGTATTTGTTAGGTTTATTAATGGATTATGCTATTGAATGTGCTAACATAATTTATTATCACCATATGCTTGCTTTGCTTGGTTGTTGAGGACTAGTTGCAGGTATATTGCTTTGGGTCAAGTGCTCAACGGTGGAATCCATCGAACGTCTAGACAAGGTAGGCCTTTTATATTGTCTTGCTAGCATATTTGTTTACATAACATACTTGAGAAGAGAGTTGATTTCTGCAGTCAGTTCCATCTGTTGTGGTTTACGCTAGCCATAGAGAGATTTTCATCGTAACAAAATTGGAGACCATATTGGGGATTGAATCTTCTTTCTTAGGGTTTGGAGTACTTTTCTCCTTATATTACTCTCGTTCCTATTGCGTTTCTTGTCGTATCATTGCTTGACAACCTCTGTTCACTCTGGGTCTGAGTGTTTCATCCTTCTCCCTTGCCTGGCCTTGTTTTTAAAACATATACGTGGTTTTTGTCTTGACAGTCACGTATATACGCGAGATATCCCTTTGTAAGATGCGTACATACGCTCTGTTTCCTTGAACATTCATGTACATCAACCTTCTTTGCTTGTTTGTTGGGTCTGGTGGTTGTTGGGTGGGATTTGATGTTTGCTAAGTCTTCTTTGGTCTATGTAGTGACTTAAGTGCCCGTGGGATGACAAGAAACCTGTCTTTGGTTGAATTTTTGGGTGGAGTCTTTCTCATCACCTTGTCATTTTGATTGTTCTTGTACATTGGGCTGGGTGTTTCTCTCCTTGGTATTCTGCTTGAGTTATCTCTTCTATACATAGTAGAGTTTTATATATCAAGTTGTTGTTCAGTCCATGCATTTTCATTTCTCTTATATTGAAAATACAAAAATATTAGGCATTTTTCATTGCTTGGAATTTTTTATCTTTTGAGTCTTGGTCATTAGATTAGTGCATATAATGAAAGATTGCATTTTTACTTCAGAATTGTAGAGTTGAAATTGAAAATTACATTTGTTATTAGAAGCATATCATTCATTGAAAATTGAAGTTAGGACTTTGCATTATATTCATATTTACTTTTCTTGTTGAGGCATAACATCATGAGTTTCACTACCATACCTTTTTGAGTAATCACGGCCACTAAAATTAACGCTATAATTTAAAATTGGTCCGGCACGATTTTATTTTCTAGGGTGCACAAACTAGCTTAGGATTTAGTGCCTTGGAATAGGATTTTGTGAGTAAACTTCTCCAAGGAAATTAAATCAACATGTGTCTGACAAAGGGAGTGGAGAAATCCATTGTATAATTGGTAATATCAGGAAGCTCCTCTCACACCGAAGTTAATCATGAGGTCGCACGAGGTTAGTTGAAGGGATATCCTCCCAATACCTTCTTAGCGTCAGAGATATTTCTGGAAAACTATTTGTATCTAGGGATCTTGCTAGTGCCTTTAACTTCGTGAGAGGCGGTACTTTCAAGGTTTCAAGCTTTGCTACTGTGCCCATATGGTGGACCTGACTTACGACTGCTCACTTGTGCATCAGTTATACATTGGTTTCTTAGTTTCTTGACTTAGGTGCCACATAGGTTACTTACAGGGGTTATTCAGCAGGTACCCTGGGTCAGATAAGGGTCGGGCAACACACAGCCTTTATGGAGGATTACCTCTCCAGGGGGATCTGACCGACTGGTTGTTAAGCCCGCTAGGGCCCTTATAATTGATTCTATTACCTTCGATCTTTAGCAGGGAGTTTCAGGCCCCTATTGGGAGAGACATACCTTCTTTAGGGAGGGAGGCCACTTTCAGCCAGTTTACCCCATTTGTGTGCATGTTGGTCGTTTGGTTTTTGGTGTGCTCTTTGATTACTAGTTGGCCTCAAGAGTTTTTACTGAGTTTTCATTATCATGGATAGTGGAGTTCCTTTGGCTTCCTCATTTACTACTACTCCCCCCATGATTCTCACTCATTCTATGGGGGTAAATCCATCCACTTTTCATAATGGTATGCAGAACTATGACACTCAGTCCACACCTTGGGTCTCTAGTCATTTTCGTGTTGATATGCCTTCACCTTTTCAATCCTCTCCTCGGTCCACTTATATAAATCCTAGCATTGGATCTGGGGGCACCATGGCCCCGATGCCTACATCTTCATTTGATATGAGTCATGTCCCTCAACCAACTCTCACTTTGGGAGGTTGGAACCTCCCCTCTTACGGATCCAGTCATAGCTATTCTTTGTCAGGAGACAGTACTCAAATGGGTGCTTATTCTACTTATTACACCCCATCTGTGTATCCTTCATCCTCCATGCCTGCTCCTTCGAACACTTTTCCCATGGCGGGTCCACATATGTCCCCAAGTCTTTCATATGAGGAGCATCAGTTTTACGGATCGGGCTACCCTCTTCACGGAACCCCTTCACAAGGGGGAAACATATATCCTCACTTGAATAGTCCTTATCATGCTTCTGTCTCTTCACAGAATTCAATGATGATGGCCATACACACCTCTTTGGATTAGTTAGGCAAAGGATACTACCTTTCTGGACAGGGATAGGGGATAAAACATGACCCTTCCTAGCCTGCAATGTTTCAAAGCCAATCTTTCCCTAGACCTTGGTATCAAATGCCACAACCCACTGCTAGCCCAGTCACTTCCAGTCATACTGGAGCTCCATCACCAACCTCTGTCAGTCATGTTGGAGATGGGTCAACGACCTTTGCAAGTCGTGTTTATGACCCGCACCCAGCCGCTGCTCATCATGCTAGGGGCATCACTTTAGTCACCGCAAGTCATATCAATGTCGCATATCCAACCTTTGTACATCATGTAGGATATGACTCTCTCGCCTCTATTAATCACATTGAGAGCATGTCACCAGTCATTGGGAAGACGTTGGGTCCATCGAGAAGCCTAGACGCCTTAGACGTAAGCCTAAATTCCTTTGCAGGACTTGTGAAGGAGATCACCTTACTTGTTCATGTCCAACTACTGCTAGGATAACAAAAGCATGGGGCTCACCTAAGAGCCCTTTAAATTCTGAGGCATCTGTGGTTTCCCCACACCCTGTTTCTCCATTGATTGAAACAATAGTCATGCTGCTGCAATCCTCTCCTAAACACACCCCCGTTGTTGAGAGTGATGTGTCCCATATCCCTATTATCATGCATCCTCTTCAACCAATGGTCGAAGAAGTGATCATCTCAGTGAAATCTCTAGTCAATCCTACTCTCCTTGTGGAGGGTGATGCACCCTTCAACCATGTCATTAGCATTCCTGATCATACACCTTCTGAACGAGAGAGAGTTTTCCTCTCCCTGAGTTCGCTCCTTCCAAGTCTTGAAGAGATTCCCTTCGATTGGGACGGTCTTGTGGGGTATCCAATGCCCCTCCTATGTCTTTTCTTGTAAGATACATTATCTGATATATCACGGAGACAATATCCTCCGCCAATTCTTTATCCTCCTCGACTTGGAAAGCTTTGGGTTTTCCCAAGCTTATGTCGGCTATTTGTAAGATGCTGATATTCCAAAGAAATCCAGCACGAGAGCCTTGGTTGCCCCGATGACATGACACCTAGAAATCTCTTAATGAGTTTGAGTTAAGCTCTTTTCGGACTTGTCTAAAAAGCAAAAATATTTCCGAGTGATTTGTCCCTTTCACACTCATTAAATTGGACTTGAAAGGTCTTGAGTCTTAATTAAGCTCTTTTCCGACTCGTTTTCAAAAAATGAAAAGATTACCGAGTGAACTTGTCTCTTTCACACTCGTAAATTGGATTTGAAAGGACATCTATTTTGTTACAAGTTTATCCCTTTTTCACACCAAGTAGACTAAATGTCATAAAAAAGGAAATTTTTTGGCATTAAGTTGTGATTATATCTCATGCCCTTGCATGCAGTATTGAGCCTATATCCGGTTCTCGCTTTGCATTATAAATCGTTTTCCTCAATAGTTTTTGCATCCTCAACCAAGCAAAGCCTTATTTATATCCTTCGCAATTTGACACCCTATACCTAGGAGGGAGCATTCCCCCAAGTGTCCATCTCCCGCATGCATCTCCTTGCATTGAGCATAGGTATGTTCCACTGATGGAACTATTTTTGCTTACTTGTGACACTCGTTTCCTCCTTTGTATCATAGCATTCATTTGTCTATGAAAAAACAAAAAAAGATGGGCGGGAAGGGAGTATTATATTATATTGGCAGCATTCGTGTCGCCTTTGAAAAAAACACAAAGTTATTGAGTCAATTTGTCATCATAACTTTGGGATTATCATGGCCTTAGGAAGCTGAGCTCATTACAAAGTCTTCTCTACTGAATGGTTACTCTTCCAGTCCCTATAGAGAATTTCATTGATGTCTCCTGCATCTCATGGTTTCATCATTGAGTCTATGTTGTCGGAGTCTTCCATATGTCTCATGCTCTTGTTCAATGGAGGTCTATTAACCTGTGTCGGGCACTTCTCAGAACTCTTGACTTTGTATGTCGGCCATACCGTCAATTTGTCTCAGAGTCACATGATACTGTAGTCCTATCATGCACCCTGGTCCTACTTTCATCATTGGTAGGTAACCTTGAACCCAAAAATCAACCTTTCATCAATGGTCATTGACTGGGTGGTTTTCCTTGTGTTCGATGACAAGACATCTATTCACACATTGGGATTCATGTAGTGTCTTGGATGCCATTAGCCTTATTGGTGGTTCCCTCGCCTTTGTCAGCAGTTTTCCTCATTGGCTACTATTCAAAGGGTCTTTTTCGTGTACCGCTTGCACTTGGCACATGCAAAAGACTCATAGGGTCATTGGTTCATGAACATGTTCTTCATCCAATTTCCTCCAAATCATGAAGCTCTTGCTTTGTACCTCGTGCTGACTGATGAGAGATTCCTTAATGCTCTCCTTTCAGTGGGTATCCTTCCATCGACTTCAACTCATTTATTTTGGAAACATGACCTAGAGTCTTATGAGTACCTTGAGGCTTGCAGTCATTGGTGGCAGGTTCTCTCGCCATCGACAGTTGGGAATACATCAATGTCTCCTAATCGATGGATTCTTTAGGTGTTCAACCCTGACTCCTTTATTCACACTTGTAAGAATGTACTCAGTGCCTTGATACCTACTTTCATTATCGGTAGGATGGCTTGAATTTGTTAACAATATACCTCAATGACCAGTAATCAAACGATGTCTAATATGTTTGACCTCAACTCCTTTATTCACATGATGTAGACTTGCACCCTTGGTGAATTGTGTAGAAGACTTGAAGACATTAGTATGTGGTCATAGCTTTCCTAAGCTATTGCTTCCTTCTCATTGGACCAGTTCCTATATGACTTCAGTGATCATGGGAGATCATATTGTACTCCATTGTATACAAATACCTTCAGATTGATTTTGAGACTAGTTCTACTAGGCCTTGTTCATGACTGTGATAGATTTTGGCATGTAACCACATTTGTATTTACCTATTCATGGCCACGGAAAATTGTTTGGTATATTTCCACATGGATCTACAGTGTAATTCTATTGGCAGCCATGTATGCAAAGTCAATGCAGAATGTAATGAGAAACCTGTTATTCTAGTTGGTTCCCCATCACTCCACTTCTGGGTTGTTTATAATGTATTTCGACCATCGCAGATACTCCTATGACCTCACACATTAGGGGGAATCTGTTATAGCAAGATTTTCCTCACCCTATGCAATTTTTCACATAAGGCCTTTTTCCATTTCCCTATGCAGACTTATCATCCTTGTTTGTATATCCCAGAGATAAAAATACATATTTTTCCACATGTATGCATCTTGCCTACAATATAGCATGCCTATGCGTAGGCTGTACCACTACATCCCACGTACATTGGGATTTGTGCCCAAAAATGAAAATTAATGTCGGGTTTCCATGTCACGACAGGAGATCTATGATCCTTGGCCTTCCATATACTAGAAACATTTCGAATCATCCCTTCAGTTCCATTTGAAGGATATAAATGGGTCAATTATGAGCTATGGAAAAGAGAGGAGAAATAATTCAACTTTGAGAGAAAAGTTACCATGGAGAAATTATTTACTTCATATTGAGTCTGCATCCCTTTGTCCTTTAAGTTTGAACACAGTGTTCAACCCCCAAGCTCTTCCCTTATTGATTGAGAACCTCATTGTTTCTCTTTTATGAGCTTGCCTTTGGTGGAGGATTGAAGTGGTGGAGGCCCAACTGGAAGGAACTTAGTTTCTTGGTTCCAAACCATGCCGACACGGAAGTCTGTAACATTTTCACTTCTACTGATCATATGTTAACAGAAATACTCTTTTCCCATCCAATTGATATCTTGAAAATATTTGAATTATTATTCCATGGGCGTATTTGTCAGGTTTATTATTGGATTATGCTATTGAATGTGATAACATCATTTATTATCACCATATTCTTGCTTTGCTTTGTTTTTGAGGACTAGTTACAGGTATATTGCTTTGGGTAAAGTGCTCAATGGTGGACTACATAGAACTTCTGGACAAGGTAGGCCTTTTATCTTATCTTGCTAGCATATTTGTTTACATAGCATACTTGAGAAGAGAGTTGATTTCTGTAGTCATTTCATCTGTTGTGGTTTACCCTAGCCATAGAGAGATTTTCCTCGTAACAACAAGATAAGTTTATGATCTGTTTTTTCATGAATTTTTGAGGTCTTTTCAGATCCGCTTTTAGACTAATTTTTGAGGCGGCCTTGAGGCTATCATTCTGAGGCATTTGGGCGAAGTCAAGTAGAGGAGAAGGGCTATGATATGAGGCTAAAGTACTAGGGTCGATTGGACAACATATTGAGGATTTTTTTGACAACAATCTTGAGGTCAAGTTAAGGTCTTTTGGTGAAGATATTGCTGAGGTAAAGGATACAACAAGCATGTGACAAATTTAGATCGTAGAACATCTATCAGTAATATTGGTAGAATAAAAAGTGACAATTGCAGATCTATGAACAACATGTCACATGGAAAGGTGAGTTGGATGTAGTCAGAGTTGAGAGTGAAAATTTGAGGATTGCATGGTGAAGTGAAGACCATTCAAGGACATGTTTACATGTGTGTGTGAAACAATGAACAATAGGTTGAAACGAAGGGTCAAAACAAGATAGTTGGAAGTAGCCCTAGTTGTAGGGAAGATTGGACAAGAGGTCACTGTAGGAAAAATATATCGTATTCATTGTTCAAAGTCAAGGTGGCAGGATGGTGCTAGGGAGGAGATCAAAGTCTCCTTTTAGGTTGGTGTCTGAGAACATTCAACAGGTTGGTTCCTACAAGGGGTTGTTGTCTCCTTCCAATTGATTTCAGTAAAGAAAGAGAGTAGTGGCTTCCTTTGTGTTGGTGCACATAAAATGAATGTAATCTTTATTATTTTAAGAAATTATTCTATGGTTTTCTCCCGATTGGGTTTCCATGAAAAATATTTGTGTACTATGCATGTGATGTGATATGTTTTGATTTAGCAGTTGAATAATGTTGCATAATGCTTCTATAACTTTAAAGTGTTAAAGATTGCTAAAAATAACTAAATATTGATTCACCTCCCCTCTCAGTATTTCCAACAATTGGTATCAGAGTGAGGTTCCTTTAGTAACAATCTAACCATTGGAAGGTAGATCACGGATTGCACTAAAAATGGAACACCAATGTTTCATGGTTAGAACTATGCTTTCTAGAGTAGAAGGATGAAAACATATATGAAAGCACAAGGATTTGATGTTTGGAAAGAGGTAGTAAATGGATACATGATGCCTACTTCTTCCCCAACAGATGCAACTGGAAAAGGACTCTATGAAAACAATTCAAATACTATGAATGTTATTTTAAGTGGCCTGGTTAGTTCATTATATGTCAAGGTTATGCAGTGTGACTCTACAAAAGAAATTTGGGATAAACTTCAAAATGTGTACGAAGGAGATGCTAAATTCAAAGGGGCCAAGCTTAAAACCTACAAAGGACAATTTGAACATCTGAAAATGAAGGAAGATGAAAATACTACGACCTATTTTCTCTGAGTTGATGAAATTGTGAACACTATTAGAGGATTGGGAGAAGAGATTCAAATTCCAGTAATTGTTCAAAATATACTAAGATCTCTTTTGATGAGATTTGACCCTAAGATCTCATCTCTAGAAGAAATAAAAGATATAGATAGGTTGAGTATGGATGAACTACATGGTATTCTTACAACTTACGAAATGAGAACATAACAGAAAAATCCATCTAGAAGGGAAGCAACTTTCAAAGCATCCAAGAAGACAAGGAAGAACAAGCCAAAGTCAAAATCATGCTCCAGCTGTAATGATGATTCATAAGAAGAGATAGCCAACTTCATGAGAAAGTTGAAAATAAGAACTGGCAAGTAGAAAGGTAAGCTTCCTTTATAATTCTTTAATTGTGGTAAAATTGGTCATTTTGCTTCCAAATGTCCTTATACTAGGAGCTTAGATAGTGATGAAGAAGAAGTTCCCAAGAAAGAAAAGAAATATCAGAAAGGAGACAAGAAAATAAATAATAGAAAATTATTCAAGAAAAGTCTCTACTCAAGAGAAGATACTTCCTCATTTGATGAGGATAATGTTGATGACAATGATTCAAAAATAGTGCTCTTTATGGCAATGGAAACTAAAGAAGAAATTCTTGAAAATGATAAATAAGATTATGAAGAATAAGGAGAAGTGGATCTTGAGGCATAACTGATCAATGCCTTAAGTGATACAAGAATAGAAAGGAAGAAAAAAAAGTCACCCAAGGAGGAATTAATCAAGATAAAGGAGGTTTCTAAAAACCCTAACAAAAGTTCTGAAGAATCCCATCATTTCATCATAAATCTAAAGGTTCACTTGGAAGAATCCAAAGTGATTGAAGAATAACTCAAAATTTAGTTGGAAGAAAAGGGAGAAAATAAAAGAGAGTTTGGAATCTGAAGTGGTCTAACTAAGGAAGGAACTCTAGAAGAAGGACATACAACAGAACTTTGAAAACAACACCAAAATACTGGAAGAAATCATTAATAGTAAAAAACCATGCTATGATAAATCTAGATTAGGATACCAACAAGCTCATACCGATAAGGGTTCAAGCTCCACGATGACAAAAAAATGATCAAAACAAAGAAATTCCGTGAACACTATCAAAGGTTCTGTAAATAAGGATGAATGTAGGCTTCCAAATAAGGATAGGAAGAATTAGGAAACAAGGAATCAAGAAGAATATCATCCACCTAGAAGAACGCAAAATCATTAACCAACAATTAAGAGGACTTAAGAAGAAGATTATAGAAGAACTGCACCGCCTAGAAGTTCTCCCACTCTCAGGTACCAAAATTTCTTTCTTGGATTTTGCTATTCCTGTAATAATTTTGGGCACAAGGCCATAAATTGTAGATCATGTGCTAGAAATAGAAGCAACTATGGAGGATATCCTAAGAATGGTTATCTCATATAGTCTCATGAAGTTTATGACATAAACTATAATAGTTTTTCTCTCTGATTAATGAAGTAGAATGCTACAAATGAAATAATTTTGAACACAACCAAAAATTTCATATTGATGGTTCCTTTGAGGGAAACCAATCAAAATTCCAACAACCATGTAAAAGAACCATCAAGGATTTGGAAAAAGAAGCAAGATGAACTGAACATTGAGGAATGTGGAATTTCTCTATAAGCTCAAAGTAGAAGAAGTAAATGGTACATTGACAGTGGTTGTTCAAAGCATATGACAGGGGACAAGGACAGGTTTGTAACTTTGAAGAAAGATAAGGAGGGATCAATCACATTTGGCAATGCCAACTCATCCAAAATCATAGGAAAAGGAAAAATCAAACTTAGAAGCAAAGATGCTATGTCAAATAATGTCCTACTTGTTGAAAATATGAAGTATGATCTACTAAGCATGAGCCAAATGTGTGATCAAGGACACACACTTACATTCAACTCACAAAAATGTGAGATAAGGAAAGAAGGATCAAACAAATTAGTGGCAACAATAAAAAGGACTCCAAATAACATATACATCTTGAATGAGATTGGGAAGGAAAGATGTTGCTTGGGAAAGGAAGATGAAAGCTGGCTCTGGCACACGAGAATGGGACATATAAATTTTGACAATCTTGTCAAAGTCAACAAGAAGGAAGCTGTAAGAGAAATTCCTGATATTACAAAACCAATAAACACTATATGCAAGCATTTCTAGCATTGAAAACAAACAAGAGTTGAATTTAAGACAAATGAATACTCGACAAAAAATCCATTGTAGATTGTACACATTGATCTATGTGGACCAATGAAATAAAATGGGATGGATGGTGAACAATACTTCATATTTCTCATTGATGACTACACAAGAATGACCTAGGTTTGTTTCCTCAATAAAAAATTAGAAGTGTTCGAATGCTTCAGGATATTCAAGGAGCTTGTTGAAAATGAGACTGATATGAAAATCAAGTGCCTAAGATCAGATAATGAGGTGATTTCACATCAAGAGAATTCAAGGATTTATGTGAAGAGCATGGAATAAGAAGATAATTCTCAATGGCTATAACACCTTAACAAATTGGAGTTGTTGAAAGGAAAAACATAACTGTATAGGATGTGGCTAGAACCATGTTGAATGATTCCAAGCTAAGTGATATATTTTGGGTACAAGCAGTACATACAATCATTCATATCTTGAAAAGAGGATTGCTCAGAAGTAATAGTGATAACACTCCATATGAACTATGGAAAGGAAGACTGACCAATGTCAAGCACTTTATAATTTTTGGAAACAAGTGTTACATAAAAAGGGAAGATATTGGGGTTGGAAATTTTACTCCCTGGTAGATGAGGGCATACTTATTGGATACTCATGCAAAACAAAGGAATACAAGTGCTATAACCTAATACTTAACTAGATAGTGGAAAGCATCAATGTAAAGGTCAATGAAACCAATGGATTGAATACCAAGAAGGAAAGCATAAATTCAAAATAGAAGGAAGAAGAAGAACTAAAGCAAGAAGAAGAAGTAGAGGAAGAATAACAACTAGAGGAGATGCAACCAGAAGCAAAGCAGGAAGAAAAGGAAGACAACCAACAAGAACTTAAGACATCGTCTAAGACACCTAAATGATGGTACTGGAAGAATCATCCACTGGAACAAATCATTGGGGATAAAAGTGCCAGAGTAGAAGCCAAAAGAATCAAATAAGAACATACACCGAAACAAGGACATTTCTCTTTGTTGTCCACAATTGAACCAAGTAACTTTGAGGAAGCCAGAAACGATGAACATTTGATCAAGGCCATGGAATAAGAACTAAATCAAATAAAGGAAAATGATACATGGGAACTAGTTCCAAGACCTAAGGACAAAAATGTGATTGGTACAAAATGGGTGTTCATGAACAAACTAAATGAAGATGGATAAGCAACCAAAAAAAAAACAAGCTTAGTATGAAAAGGATATGCTCAAGTTGAAGGAATATGTTTCGAAGAAATTTTTTCTCTTGTGGCCAGAATGGAAGCAATTAGAATGATCTTGGAATATGCATGTTCCAAAAGAATCAAAGTGTATTAGATAGAAGTAAAATTAACATTTCTAAATGGAGAATTATAAAAAGAAGTTTACATAGAACAACTAGAAGGGTTCCTACTATCAGAAAAGGAAGATTGTGTTTGCAGATTGAAGAAATCTCTATATGGGATTAAGCAATCCCCCAGAGCATGGTAATCAAGATTGGACAAGTACTTACATCAACAAGGATTCAGAAAGGGCAGTGCATACATTAATCTCTATATAAAAGTGGATCAAGACAATATACTTGTCATTGAAGTATACATGGATGACATCATCTTTGGAAGTGATGATGACAAGTTGAGTTGGAAGTTTTCCAAGGGCATGCATAGTGAGTTTGAAATGTACCTACTTGGTGAGTTGACTTTATTCTTGGGACTCTAGATATCTCAGCTAGATGAAGGAATTTTCATTTCGCAAACCAAGTACATCAAGGAAATGTTGAAGAAGTTCAGAATGGAATATTGCAAACATGTTAGTACTCCGATGGTGACCAATTTCAAGTTGAGCAAAGATGGTGAATCTAAAAAAATAGATCAAAGACTCTATAGATTGATGATTGGTACTTTACTCTACGCGACAACTTCAATACTAGATGTGTTGCAAGAAGTTGGACAAGTTGTAAGACTTCAAGCAACACCAAAGCAATCTCATGTCCAAACAATAAAGAGGATATTCATATATTTCAAAGGAAAAACTGAGTTTGGGTTATCGTATCTGAAAGGGAGTGACTTGACTATGGTCACCTACATAGATGCAGATTGGGAAATAAGTATTCATGACAAAAAAGGTACAAGTGGAGCAATGTTCTACTTAGGTGATTGTCTAGGGTCCTGGTTGAGTAAGAGGCAATCTTCAACATCCTTATCCACAACAAAAGAAAAATATATTGCAACAACTTCTTTTTATACTCAGGTCTTCTAGATGAAGAAAGCCCCGCAAGACATACAAGTGAGATATGATGAGCCTATTCCAATACTCTGTGACAACACCAGTGCTATAGGAATATCCAAGAATCCAGTGATGCATTCCAAGACCAAACATATTCCTATTAAGATCGACTTTCTATGAGAACAAGTCACAAAAAATAATATCAAGTTGGAGTACATTGGGACAAAATAATATATTGCAGACATATTCAAAAACCCTCTTGCTAGGGAGACTTTTGAGGATCTGAACAATAAACTAGGAGTAACTTCTTCTCCACAGTGATTTGCATGCCATTCAAATAAATCATCAAGGAGGGACATACCATCATAGGGAGTTACTCTTTTCCATTGATTTCAAAGGGGGGAGAGAAAGATCAGAGGCACAAAGACAGGGGGAGAAATGGTCACAGGGGGAGTATGGGTGTTTCCATCAATTCCAAAGGGGGATATTGTTGAAAAATTGGTTTCCATTAATCTCAAACCTAGAATAATCCATGAAGAAAGTACATAATCCCTAGAGGCGTGGTCAAGAAGCTCTGAAGTTGATTGAAGAAAAAGAGTATGAAGGATATTGCAAATGCATGTAAAACCTACATGGATTGATAGTCCTTTTCAAGCCGTTTCCAACTGTAGCTAGCATGCCACATGGTTCCTCATGGTTGAGGAGATATGCCCTCTTAAATATGATAATGTAAGATATGGTCAAGAAGCCCTAAAGAAGCCCCAGATCTTAGGACAAGAAGTTCCCTAAAATTGGCCCCAAGTGGAATGAAGTATTGAAAATCAAATTAAATTTATATGATAAAGTCAACCCTATTTGGAATTACTGTTGAAAATAAAATAAACTTTTAATGTGTAAAGTTTGCCCCCAAAAGGATGGCTAAACTAGTATAAATAGGTGCTTCGAATCATCATTCCAAATCATCATATCAAGTGTTTTAATCTGAGGTAAACAAGAGTTCAAGGGGGGAAAAATTTTCAGAGCAACACGACGAGTTTTCTGAGGCAGTACAACACATATTTGAGGCTATTATAAGGCATATCTGAGGCTATTAAGGTAATATTTTTTATCAGTTGTTATAAATTTCTTGAATTATGTTCCAGGAATTTTTTGAGGCAGTAAGGGTGAAATTTTCTAAGAAAGAAAGATTGGATTTTCTGAGGCTATAAGGTTTTGTTTGACACTTGTTCTAAGGTAAAATATGAGGCATTTTTTAGACGGATCTGAGGCTGTGAACTCCAACAAAAAATACACAGCAAATCTAAGATAGACTTCATGGACAAGATAAGTTTTTGATCTATTATTTTATGAATTGTTGAGGTCTTTTCAGATCCACTTTTAGATTTTTTTTTGAGGTGGTCTTGAGGTTTTATTTATGAGGAATTTGGTTCAATTCAATAAAAGAAGGGATATGATCTAAGGCCAAACTAGGGCCAAGTATAAGGGTTATTACATAGCTATTTTGACAACAGTTTCGACAGTTTTGACAGCAGATTGGACAACATATCAAGGATTATTTTGAAAACAATCTTGAGGTCAAGTTAAGGTCTGTCGGTAAAGTTATTGCTAAGGTATAGGCTACAACAATCATGTGACCTATTTATATAGCAGAACATCTGTTAGTGATATTGGAAGAATAAAAAGTGAAAATTGTAGATCTATGACCAACATGGCATATGGCAAGGTGAGTTGGTTGCAGTCATAGTTGAGATTGCAAATCTGAGGATTGCATGGTGAAATGAATACCATTCAAGGATGTGCTTACATGTGCGTGTGCAACAGTGAAAAACAGGTTGAAATGAAGGGTAAAAACAAGATAGTTGGAAGTAGCCCTAGTTGCAGGGTAGATTGGAAATGAGGTCCATGTAAGCAAAATTTATCTTATTCAGTGTTCAAAGTCAGGGTGGAAGGGTGGTGCTAGGGAGGAGATCAGAGTCTCCTTTCAGGTTGGTGCCTGAGAACATTTAGTAGGTTGGTGTATGAAGGGAGTTGGTGCCTCCTTCTATTTGATTCTATTAAAGAAAGGGAGTAGTGTCTTCCTTTGTGTTTGTGCACATAAACTGAATGTAATCTTTATTATTTTAAGAAACCATTTCGTGGTTTTCTCCATATTGGGTTTCCACGTAAAATCTATGTGTACTGTGTATGTGGTGTGATATGTTGTGATTTAGAAGTTGATTATTGTTCCATAATGCTTATATAACTTTGAAGTTTTGAAGATTGCTAAAAATAGCTAAATACCGATTCACCCCCCCCCCTCTTAGTATTTCCAACATTTTGGATCTCCTTCTAAAAGAAGTCACATTTTCTGAACTTGGCATACAACTGGTGATATCTCAATACTTGTAACACCATCTTAAGATGTCCTTCATTCTTTTCTTTAGTCTTGGAATACACTAGAATATCATCAAAAAACACCATGACAAAGTTGTCCTAATACTTGCTAAGAACACTATTCATTAAGCACATGAATGTGGCTGGTGCATTAGTAAGTCCAAATGGTGCTACCACAAATTCATAGTGTCCATACATCGTTCTAAAAGTTTTATTGTGAATGTGTTCATATTTAATATTGACTTGATGATATCCAAATCTAAAATCAATCTTATAGAAAACTATAGCTCCTCTGAGGTGATCAAAGAGATCATCGATCCTGGGTAATGGATACTTGTTCTTGATGGTCATCTTGTTTAACTGTTGGTAATCAATGCACAACCACAATGTAACATCCTTTTTCTTCACGATTAATGCAGGTGATTCCCAAGGGGATACACTCAGCCTAATATACGCCTTATCCAACATCTCCTTCAACTGCAGTTTCGAATCCACCAGTTCTCGTGTGCTCATCCTATAGGGTGATTTGATGTTGGTACTACTCCAGGTGCAAGATATATTGAAAAATCAAGATATCTCTTTGGAAGAAGTCCAAGTATCTTTTTTGAAAATAAATCTTTAAATTCCCACAACACTCGGTGATCTTCAACCTCCAACTCCTTGCCTTTTATTGAATTTAACATTTGTATTACATACAAGAGACACCCTTTCTGACTAAATTTCTTAAGATGTAATGCTAATATTTTCCTAACTTAAACTGGTTTCTTAATGCCTTGTAAGACTCTTGTACTAACTTCTTCATCTTCACACTCTAGGGTCTTATCGTAACAGTTCAATTTTTCTTTATGAACTACCAAACAATCCATGCCTAACAACACATCATATGATACTAGGGTTAGGATATTCAAGGCTACTTGAGTATGGAATCCACTTATTTGAAAGGGAAAATCCTATGTTAACTCTATCACTTTTGTCTTGGTCCCTATGGCTAATTGAACCAACCATGCCTTTGAATGTTTCTTTCTCTAAAGGGCACATGCTTCAACAATTTGAGGTGAGACATAACTAAGGTTAGAGACAAGGTCAATTAAAATAGAACTGGGTTTCTTGAATATTATACCTTCCAGCTCCAGTATAGAATCTTGGTGGTCTGCTTGCTGATTTTCCACAATTGAATATATCCTGGGAACACTTCTGGACACATCAATGACCATAGTAGCCTCCTGAACATGATAAACCCTTTTGCTGTCATGATACCTATGAGGACAATCTCTCAACATATGTTCCTCTCCACAACCCCAACATTGTAGAGGCACTTTCTTTGGTTCCTCTACTCTTTCCCTCACCTACGCTACTGGCCTGTTTCCACTATGAGATGGAAAGTTCTGTTGATGCAAACTTCCACTCAGTTGACCAAATTGATCACCTTTCCTCAAATTCTTATATGGGGATGGTTTGAATCCCTCTTTATGAAATCCACTCTTATCTTTTCCCTTCCAATCCCTATAAGGCTCTTGCTTATGCTTGGATTGATCATAACAACACTTGGAATTCCTAATGGTATCCTTCAAGGTCTTAGGTGCATCAAATTCAATTCGGTCCTAATAGGGTTGTGGCAACCCGCTAAGGAAACGTTGTATCATTGATTTTTCATCCTTCAGGTAAGGAACATACCTCAACAACTCTAAGAATATCTTGGCATACATTTCCATGGTAAGTTTCCACAACTTATGTTCATGGAACTCTTTAATATCCCCATCAAAGTACTTCTCCGATATGTAAGCCTTCCTGAAATAATTTCAATTGCTTCCAAGTCAAATTGCTCTCTTTCAATCCTTTGAATTACTTGAGGCCCTCCCACCATATGAAATATCCTCCATTTAGATTGAAAATGGAAATCTTTTCCTTTGTATTTTCTAAGTAATTTTGTACCCAAAAATACTTTATCAGCCCCAACAACCAAGCCTCAGCTTCTTCTCCCTTCTTGATTTATCCATCAAAGATAGGTGGCTTAGCCTTCTTAAATTATTCTATCAAATAAATCTACGAGTGTCTCTTTTTCTTCTTCCCGGGAAAACTTGATCCAGTATCACTATTGGAAAACTCCTTGAAAGTAGTCTTACCACTAGATGACTATGTGGAAACAATTCCATCAACTCTGTTCTTCTTTGCATCTCAATGCCTCTTCTTGGAAGATCTTATTCTTATATTGCTATGGGATAATCCATGCTTTTGGGCATCTAAAGGGGTTTTCAATCACTCTGATTACTATAGCTCTGCATTACCAGTGGCTAGACCTTGTTATAGGTGATTCTAAATCTCTGACAAACTTTGTAGTAGCACTATGTTCAACTTTGCTGAGCTCTCATGAGCCTCTCATTGTCTTTCTTCATAATTCTGATAGTGGCTACCAAATCAGAAGGGGTTTCTCTGGCCCTTCGACCACCAGATTTCTCATCTTTGAGTATTAAGTATTAACTATGGATTATAGTTAATGGCAGATTATAAAATTTAACAAGTGGTTAAACGGTGTTTAAAAGGGGGATTTGTTTTAACCATATGATATAATATATGGATACCATATATTATATATGGTATAAATAAACCAACCATCCACCTATTTCAAAGGGGAGCTTGTGGGTTTGACCCCGGGTCTCCCCTAAATTAGCCCAAAATCGTAACTAGTTCGCCAAATGGGCGGAGTTTGTAAACTTCTCCCCGCCAATGTTATTTAAACCCAATTTTTCCAGTGCTCAGGGGGGTCTGTGCCTAGCTAGAGGCTGCACAAGAATGAAAATATATGCAGAGACAAAGATTTTATTGCAGGTGGTGGCATTCTTTACAAGACAAAGAATCCAATAGAGGCCTGGAGGTGACTTTGTCCAATTGAGATGATTTGACAGTCGTTTTTACACTACTCCTCACCATGAATCCACCAATGATGTATGTTTCTGCATCAGAGATATAGATCATAAGGTCATTTTCCATATGTGAGTTGTAATGATGTATTTATGCCAATTTTATTGCTGAGAATAATATAAATCCTCTCCAGTTTGAATCAAGGCCCGGAAACATAGTCCTTGTTGGATGAACTCTATTATCATGTCTTGTGTTATCATACTTCTTCTCATATTTTCTCCATGATTCTATTCTCTTTAATGATGTTGCACATAAGATTTCATTTACAATCTTTAATGTAATTCTTTTAATAAGTCATCGATGAAAAGATCCCGGATTAGAATTGTTGGCATGAAGGGCCCCATTCCATCATGATTGATCTCCAATTTTGTATGTAATGTATGTAAAGCTAGGAAACATATTATTGTATAAAATAAATAATGAGATGCTCATAAAACCTTTTTCCCATGGGAGAAAAGACAAATAAACAAAGAAATGAAGGAGAAATGGACTAGAGAGAAACTTAAGTGTTGGGGATGCCTGACCTTCCAGCGATCCTCGTAGTCGACTCAACATTCTATATCATGTTTCCCCACAATGAGAGAGGGGTTATTTTGGCGATGGATAAGGTAGAGAGAGGATTCCCAGATGTCACTGAGGAGCATAGAAATGAACCAGAGAGCCTATAACTTTCCCATTGCTGAATAATAAAGAGCCTGAACAAAACTAAAAGAATGTTGGTTTTCCTATTTGGGTTTCCAAGGTAAAGTATGAGTTTATGTGTGATGATTGTTGTGGTTGATTTTTTTTTATGAATGGTAAATGATGTACATTGTAATTTAATGGTTGTCTATGTATGTTTTAGTGACGAGAACTTTGTGTTGTTTGGGTTGAGTTTGTTTCATGTAAATATGGTTCCTCTGGATCAATAGACCATACTAACAACTCTTTAACCATAGCCCTGCATTGAATTTTGATTGACGACCATCCTGCTCAAGCCATTTCTATTTCATTGAGGGTTTCTAATTTCATTTTTAGAGTCATTGGGCACATTCTCGACTTGCCGAGGCATTTTCCTTTTGCCCATAAATCATACATGGAGTATCTTGAGAAACTTAGGGTTGTCTTGGTTTTTTCTAGCTACCCATGGACCATATATACTTTTTGACAATTGACTTGCTATCGATTTCCACTCCCATACATTTTTCATTGTATGTGAATGTTAAAAATTGACTCCCATGGGTTTTCAGTTGCTCCGAGTTGCCAAAATCGGCTTGGGCATTTTTTTGCATCATGGGTTATTAAAAATATTCTTCCAAACATTTTACATGCCACTCATGATCAAATTCACCCCAATAACTTTCTTCTCAGCTATTGGTCACTAATTATGATGTGCAGAGGGTTTCCCTTCCTTATTAGTTGTCGAATCCACCTCTTATCTATTTTCTTTAGCCATGGGTCGATCTACTTTGACTTGGCTTCCCATTTGGTCGAGTTCCCTTCTTAATTCAATCGACGTTCCTTCTTGGTCGATCTGACTTGGTTCAACTCGAGTTTGGTCGACTTGTTGTGCCTCTGACCCGACTTGCATCTTTTCGACTTCTTTTCTAACTTGACTTGGATTCCTTTTGGCTCATTTCTTCGACTCAACTTCTAGATAGTAGACTTCATTTTATTTTGGGCTGACTCGAAATGTGGCTAGGTTGGTCGAGTATTTCCCATCATCCAAAGAGATAAGGTTATATTTTTTTATAGATATTTCCATGTTGGTGAGATGAGTAGGCTATAAGGCTCCCGTTTACGGATCATATGGTATCAAAGATGAAGTGTGAATGCATTCAGTGAGACTTTTATGGTATATACTTGTAGTGATAACAAAATAAGGGGACAAGAGTTGTTACCAGGGTTAGAGCAAAGTAGAGCATAAAAATGTCATGGGAACATTGTGAAGGAGAAGAGGAAGAAGATCCTAGGGTCAGGTTGGATCGATTTGAGCATAGTTTGGTCACGTTGACATCAATGGTGTCACAACTATTAGAAGTGAAAAGAAAGGAAACCAATGTTTTTCATGAAGGCCCCAAGATAAAAGAAAATAAGCCAAAGACATAGCATAAGACTGTGCCAGAGATGGGAAATTGTAGCTACAACAAGACACATGTACCTTTTTGTGTAGAGGGCAAGGTGGACATCAAGCCTTATGCTAGAGAAGTGGATTCTATTAGTCTAAACCAATGTCTACAAAAAATGGAAGTATACTTTAGCATACATGAAGTAACTGGAAAACAAAATATTTCTTTTGCTCGGTTGATGCTTGAAGGTCGCGCTTTGACATGGTGGGAGAGTGATGTAGTAAGAAGAGCCCTAGGGAATAAGCCACCAGTGACTGATTGGGAAGTTTTCAATGACATGATCAAATATCAATTTTATCCATTAGGATATGAGGAATACCAAAAAATAGTATGACATTACTTCAGGTAGAGACAAGGAAAATCGGTGCAGGAGTTCACGACAGAGTTCAGGAAGAGAGAAATTCAGATGGGAGTCTCTCTCAAAATTCCATACCTGCTAGTAAAGTATTGGGGGAATTATTACCTCAAATTCATAGGAAATTGATGTTATTTAGAACAAAGACAACTGATGAGGCTAGTATATCACAATACATTGAGGGAGACAAGTAGAAACAACAAACAAGTGCTCACAAACAAGTAGAACCACAAGAGCAACAAAGAAATAAGAAAAACAAGAAGAAGTGGAATGAGAAGATGATTGTGGCTGCAACAAAATAAGAAACACCTTCCATACAACAATGTAAAGGATGTGATTGAAAGGGACGCATTGAGGAGAATTGTTGGAAATTGCACCTTGAGAAGTACCCCAAATATTTTCAGAAAAAAAAAAAAGAAGAAAAAAACATTGATATAAGTGGATGTTGAGGAATGAGTGGATAACACCTCATACATGGAAGGGAAGATTAATTTCACTAATATTAAAAAATAGGTGGCATTAGTTGGTTGCAATCACAAGGAGGAGAAGGCGATGAATGAACTTTTTTGCATTAAAATCCACATAAAGCAAAACACAGTGGATTGTTTATTTGATCCAAGTTCACAATCCAATTTGATATCTGCACAATTGGTTGAGAAGCTTGGAATGGAGACTCAATATCATCTGCGTCCATACCCCTTTGGCTAGGTAAGGCAATATGTGGAATTGAAAGTGATCAAGTAGTGCAAATTTAAGTTTTCCATCAATCAAAACTTTGTTGATGAAGTAGTTACAAATGTGGTTCCTCTAGACATATGTGGAGTCATCTTGGGAAGTCCATATTTGTACATGAGGGGCGCCATTTTCTGAAGGAGAGAGAACCAATATATACTAGTCAAGGATGGAAAATATTATTTCATAAATGCACACCAAGACAAAGCTAAGATCTCTTTGATCAATTCTCATAAGGAAAGAAGAATCATGGGCAGTACAAAGAAGTTTGTATTGCTATTCCCGAGAGAAGGAAAGCAATAAGGAGAGGGAAAAATGTTGGAGATGAAGACATCCTTGGAAGGATGTAGTGGCAAGCAACTTCAACAAATAAAACAACTGATTGAAGCCTACAAGGAAGTGTTTCAAGATCCTTGGGGACTGCCACCCAAGAGAGAGGTTGAAAATGAGATTCAATTATTGTCAGAGTCACCACTGCCTAACATTGGACTGTATAGACAATTAGTCGTTGAAGTAGATGAAGTAAAGAATTGACTGCATCAATTTTTGGAGTGGGGAGTCATCAAACCTAGTACATCACCATGTGGTTCGCCCATCAACATGGTGCTAAATAAAGATGGAAGATGGAGAATGTAGATTGACTATTGTTCCATGAATAAGATCACCATCAAGAATAGATATCCTTTTCCAAGGATTGATGACTTGTTGGATCAAATGTAGCAAGATAAATTCTTCAGTAAGCTAGATCTCAAATCGGGTTACCACCAAGTAAGGATCAAAGTAGAAGATGTGTGGAAGACATAATTCAAAACAAGACAAGGTTTGTATAAGTGGTTAGTAATGCCTTTTAGATTATGCAATGCACCTACAACTTTTATGAGACTCATGAATGTTGTGTTATGTACCTTCATTGACTCTTTTGTGATAGTATATTTGGATGACATACTAATATTTATCAATACATGGAAAGAGAACCTCTCACATGTGACACAAGTACTAGAGACCTTGAATAAGACTCAGTTGATTTCCAACTTGTAGAAATGTGAATTTGGAAAAAAATCCTTGATATATCTTGGACACGTGATTGGAGGAGGAGAGCTAAGGGTAAATCCAGAGAATATTGCATTCATCACCCAATGGCCTATTCCCACCAGTGTGGAAGAGGTCAGGAGTTTCATGGGGGCATCTTAGTATTTGAGAAAATTCATCGTAAACTTATCTACAGTAGCAACGCCATTGCATGCCATAGCTGCCAAAGGAAAGAGATTTCATTGGGGAAAGGCATAACAAAGAGAATTTGAAGAATTGAAGAAGAAAACCAGTGATGCTACAGTGTTATCCATGTCAAATTTTCAACAACCTTTTGAACTAGAGAATGATTCTAGTGGATATGCATTAGGAGCAGTATTGATGCAAGGAGGAAGGCCTGTGTGATACCATTCAGATTTGTTTCAAGGAGAAGTGCTTGACTATCCCACATATGATAATGAGATATTTACAATTGTTTAAGCAGTGAAGAAGTGGAAGCATTACCTCTTGGGAAACTATACTATCATACACACATATCATCAACCCCTTTAGTATCTAGATATTTAGAGCAAGATGCAACAAGTGAGGAATTACAAGTGGATAGGTTTATTGCAACAATTTCATTTATTGGTTAACTAGAATAAATGAGTCATGAATAGACTAACATACATGCTCTCTCAACCACCATTGAAAAATATTGTAGCAATTGGAATGATAATGTAGCTTGAAACTTTCACTCATGAAATTTTGAGTGAAGATTACGAGGGAGATGAAAATTTCAGAGGAGTCTACAAGTAGCTAGAGGAGAGGGTGGTCACTATCACGGAAGGAAATGAAAACCACCTCCAATATGGGTTGTTGTACAAACTAGACAAACTATGTTTACCCCAAGATAAAAGGGTTCAATTGATTAGAGAAGCACACACTTCTAGGGTTGGTGGACATTTTGGTGTGACAAAGACAATGACATATCTGCAGTGATATGTGTATTGGAAAAAGATGCAGGAGAAGGTAGAGAAGTTTGTTAGAGGTTGTGTTCTTGCAGCACTAGCAAGCCAAACAACTAAAAACTTGGCTTGTACATGCCATTTCCAGTACCAAATAGGCCTTGGGAGAGCATCTGCATGGATTTTGTTGGAGGTTTACCTATGACTTGTAGAGGCCATGACTACTTATTTATTGTGGGAGACCATTTTAGAAAAATGTGTGTGCTCATTCCATGTAAGAAGACAATCTTTGGATGAGAGGCAATTGAACTATTTTTCAGCCATGTTTGGGTACATTTTGGATTGCCAACCTCCATCATATTTGATTGGGACAACAAGTTCTTGGGTAGATTTTGGAGAACTCTTTGGGAGAGAATGGATACCGAATTGAAGTAATCCACTACCTTCCATCCTCAAACTGATAGGAAAACCGAGGTAGTAAATAAGACATTGGTGTAATTGTTGAAAGGTTACAACAATAGACATCCAAAGACTTGGGATGAGTATATAGTCTACATTCAACACTCTTACAATATATCACTTAATTTTGTTAGAAAAATGAGTGTGCTCATTTCACCATAGAAAATATATCAATATTGTCACCCAATCATAGGTACAAAGGCCACCCCTGAGCACCTTAACCTTGACAAACAAAATAATTCTAGTAGCAGACCAATAGCCAACCAAGGCTAGCACACCAAGAAAAGATAACCAAATATTCCAAACCAATAACCCAAGACAAAGTCACTACTGCAACAGTTGCAATTCTCATTCACTCATGCAAACTTCTTTTCCTTATGCAGTCGTGAGTGAGTGAGTGACAAATGAGATCTATCTCCCTTTATTTATACTGCTCCATCTTAACTGACTGGATCAACTTCTCTTCCCGGGGGATAATAAATCAATATTAATTTATTATATTAAGCCGACTTGTCTTCTAGGGTTATTATCTAAAGATTTAGGGTTTCTCTTGCTTCCTGGAATATTCTAGTCTTGTCAAAGGTTACATGTGGAAGCTAATACCTCCTGCAGCTACCATAATATCAACACTCCCTCCTATCTAGGGAGGTTTTAAAGGAAATGGTATTGAGCACAAATAGACCATTCAACTGGTAGAATCATCATAGCCACATAGGCTATCTCATGATCAAATCACAAGCACCATCATCACTATCCAACTAGATATTCTCCAAGGAAATTAGAACAATTCCATCCAATAGAACACAATTGTGTCTATACATAGTAGTATACAACTATTATCTAATGGTACACAACCAGTCCTAGTATCACACTGCTACTAACCAGTGACATACAATCACTACCAGTGGATCACATCCACCATAGTAGCATACAACTACTATCCATAGACATACAATGATCTAAATTTTTTTCGGCACGAAATGAGAGTGGAGATGTAATAAAGAAATGCACAGAGATATCATGGATATCCAATAATATAACAAAAATGTATTAGAGATGCAACCATAAACACAAAGATACATCAATACATGATTTATATTAATGAAAGAAATGTACAGAGACTGTAAAAATACAGAGTGAAAGACTCGCTAGAATGGTGGCAGCTTATCTCTGAGAAGAGATGTGACGGATACTCGCATTCACAAGAGGATGGTTACAATGAGTCTTTGAAGGCCTTTTTACAATAAACAGGAATGTCAAAAGCCCTAGACATCCAAAAAAATAACCCTGGGATATGAAGTGCCAAAATTCATGTGGGCCCCGTTTGGGTAAGTCAGAACATCAACTTCCCAGGGTCGTAACATTTTCATATGATCTCCATTTTAGGCATACGATAGCCCGTTGGAAAGATCTATCTGAGGAATACAACTATTGATGAAAATTTCATGATGAAAATATTTGACATGAAGATACAAAAAAAAAACGTCGTTTAGGGCCTCAAAACGGCTCCAGAAGTTCAGGACCCAAAAAACTGCCAAAAATAGTAAATTACCAAAATTGCCAGAAAACTTTTTTGAGCCAGTTGGAAAAGGTGGGTGGACACCGATATCCACCTGGATCAATCCTCCCTCCTTAGGAAGCAATGGTATCCATTGTGTTCAGTGCCCGAGGGAGAGGGAAAAGCATTTGTTGAATCTGCATCTTGATGAGTTGCATGCCTTGTTGGGGAAGTTGTGTTGCTTAGCTTGTTGAAGGTTGTCATGAACATGTGGCTGGAAGGGTTGGAGATTTTTAACCAGTCTGGATACATGAGGTTCCTGTGTTCAGAAGGAATCTTTACACTTTGTTGCAATCTTGTCGACCTGCTTCTGTTGGATAGAAGGTGCTTGGGCCAAGGCTGTAGTGGTTGCAATATCCTTTTGTTCTCCCTTTGAATAGATTGTGAAGAAGCTAAATTTTGTAGTATGAGATACTACGTTGCGACACTGTTTAGGTGGGACAATTGTTGGAACTACCTCTAGTATTTTGTGGAGATGACCCCTCAAAGTAACAATGACACTACGGGGTCGAGACTCATAAATAATATGTCACTTCCACATATATGGTTGGACCAAGAGAACATCACAGACATCCAATGGGGTAACATCACATAATACCTCATCCTTGAAGGGTTGGATTCCATATGAAAATCAACACTGCTGGCTAACACAAAGATCTCATCCTTGGCAAAGCAACCCAATGTTGTATGGCTCGGGTGTGTTGTTGTCGACAATCCCAACTATTTGACAACCTTTGTTGGGATGAGGTTCTTTTGGCTTCCTCTATCAACAATAAAATGCAGCAGAGTCCCCTTCACCCACATCTGTGAATGAAAAAGGTGCTCCCCCTCTTTAGGATATGTTGGTTCTTCTGGTTGAATTTTTGTGGTCGCAACAATAACAGTGGGGTTTGCGTCGATTATCTGTCTTTTACCATTATTTTTAGAATCAGATTCTGAATCAGGGTTCAACTCCTTGTCTTTGATCTTGACCACCAATGACTATTTTGAGAGCCATTCATCGATGTTGTGCCAGACGATTTTGTGGAAATTACACTATTTTCCGATGTCCTTCTTTGTCTTCCCGTGACCCTTATTTTCCCGTGGCTTGGACTGGTTTTCGAGAGACTCTTTGTTAGGGCCAGCTTTGTCATACTTTGGTTGTTGTGGATTTGTAGACCTGAACTCCCATTTGTTCTGGTTCTTAAATTTGTGCTTGATTTTAACAACATATCGAAAAGCAACACCGAGTGATGAGATGTCTAGAAAATCCATTTCAGTTTGGATGCATCTATGTAGAGCCCCACGATATTTCAGAAACAAATGTCATTCGGAGTCTTTGATACCCAGCTTGGTGCGCAAGGTATGGAAGGTATTGGTGAAATTTGGAACTGCTTGACCCCTCTATTGCCGCAGTGTGGTCCATCTCATTTACTGGAATTCATAGTTGCCAACAAGCTAATACTATTCCTTTACCGAATCCACAAAAAAATCCCAAGTGGGCTCAACCTCATATATTCCATACTCCTCTGTGGAAATTTGCTCCCAGTAAGTTTCCCACCAATGTTTGACATGAGGGAGAGCTTTAAGGAGTGCGAAGGTGATCTTTTATCTGTTAGAAAAATTATGAACAGAGAAATAACCTTCTAACAAATTTAACCATTTGTCTAGGGCATCCGCATCTATCTGAACTTCAAATACGAGAATATCAAAATTAACCTGTACCTTGAAAGGAGAGGTTCTTCCAAAGTGGATGTTTGATGAAGATGCGCCTATTGCTATTGGCAGGAGTTGAAGGATGTGGGAAAAATTCTCCATCATTTCGTTCCTCTGTCACGTGAGAGCTTGCTCAAGAAACAGATTGATAGGATCGTCTGCTCCATCATTTTTCTTTTCTTCTGCCAGGAGGGTTTCTTGGGCATGCGAGAGCGATTGTCTTCAAGAGAGACAAGCTCAAGACCCAACTTGCTATACGGGGACCTCGTCGGGGACATGCACTAAAAAAAACAATCAAGAGTAGCCTTCTCTGATACCATTGATCCAAATTATTTTCGGCACGAAATGAGAGCGGAGATGTAATAAATAAATGCACAGAGATATTGCAGATATCAAATTATATAATAGAAATGTATCAGAGATGCAACCATAAACATAGAAATACAGTAATACACGATTTCTATTAATGAAGGAAATGTACAGAGACTGTAAAAATATAGAGTTAAAGACTCACTAGAATGGTGGCAGCTTATCTCTGAGAACAGATGTGGCAGCTACTCGCATTCGCAAGAGGATGGTTACAATGAGGCTCCGAAGGTGTTTTTACAATAAACAAGAATGTCAGAAACCCTAGACATCCAAAAACCTAACCCTGGGAGATGAAGCGCCAAAAGTCATGTGGGCTCTGTTTGGGTAAGTCAGTACATCAACTTCTCGGGGTCATAACTTTTGCATACGATCTTCGTTTTAGGTGTACGATGGCCCGTTGGAAAGATCTATCTGAGGAATACAACTATTGTTTAAAATTTCATGTAGAAATTTTTTAACTGGAAGATACCCAAAAAAACATCGTTTAGGGCCTCAAAACGGCTCCGGAAGTTCAGGACCCAAAAAACTGCCAAAAATAGTAAATTACCAAAATTGCCAAAAATTTGTTTTGAGCCAGTTGGAAAAGGTGGGTGGAAACTGATATCCACCTGAATCATATAGTCTCTACAATAATCATATCATCTGATATCAACAATATCATGAGACAAATTGAGTCATCTGGGCCATTCTTCCACTCACATCTGTGAGATCTGGAAGAGCATCTGCCCTCAGAAAGTAACACATCAGCCATGGGCTATCTGGACTATTCTTCCCAAGCATAGAAGAATAATTGTCCCTGATTTTTTAGCTTGGACCATTCACCTAACTGGGCCATTCCTCCATTACTAATCATAGTGCAACCTGGAGAGAATGAGTCTGCCCTAGGGAATGCTTGTCCCTGATTGCTAAACCTAGACCATTCACCTAACTAGGCCATTCCTCTGGCACAAATCATAGTGAAACATGGAGAGAATGAGTCTACCCTAGGGAATGACTGTCCAGACCATTTCCTAAGGAAATGACCGTCCTGCACCAATCTCCAAAACGGACCATTCTTTGAAACTTCTCACAACTATGAACTTCGAAAGACTGACTGCCCAATGAGGTGGACCATTCCACTTGACCACTACTTAGAGTGACTTCCAAGAAGAATGATTGTCCTATACCATTCAACCACACTTGCCACAAGGGGAATCACTGTCTATGGTACATCAACAATCTATTGTACCATTTTCATTACGAAAATGATTGTTCGGTCTGGACCATTTTCCGAACTGGAAAATGACTGTCTGTTAGAAATCTCAAACCACTTTTCGGATTGGAAAGGAATTGCCCAACCTAGACCATTTTCCAAACTAGAAAATGACTTCCCATGAATCAATAACATATCAGTGCTCCTTCCCAAATTGGGGATCCATCTCTTCCCTTTCATCTAAGGGAGTTATTTCCACGATCCCCATCTTGTACCTTAAGTATGCAAAATTTATCCTGGACAAAGGCTTTGTCAACATATATGCTACTTGC
The DNA here is from genome assembly GCA_000966675.3 of Picea glauca. Lineage (NCBI taxonomy): Eukaryota > Viridiplantae > Streptophyta > Pinopsida > Pinales > Pinaceae > Picea > Picea glauca. The sequence continues at coordinate 1,116,206 of JZKD02S2222751.1, read as the reverse complement.
TCATCTGTGGAGATACAATAGAGTTTCACTTCTCCTTACTGGACTTTATCACAAATAAAGTAGTATTTTATCTCAATATGGTTCGACCAGTCATGAAACATTGGGTGTTCTGATAGCCTCATACAACTTTGATTGTCACAATATATTACGGTCGAATCTGCTACCTGATCAAATAATCTAGAAATCAGCTTCCTCATCCATACTGCTTCAGTACATGCCTCACATGTTGCTATATATTCTTCTTCTGTTGTGCTGAGTGCGAGAAACTTATGTTTCATGTTGGCCTGTGATATCATAGCAGAGCCCAAATTGAAACACATCCATTAAGTACTCCTTCTGTCTTATGCACTCCCTACCCAATCTGAGTCTGTGAATCCATGAAGTTGTATATCATTAGTTGAGGTGTATCTTAAACCATAGTTTAACGTCCCAAGAATATATCTTAGAACATGCTTTGCAACTATCCAGTGCTCATGTCTGGGTTCCACCTGGAACTGGCTTAAAGTGTTTACAACAAAGCAAATATCTGGTCGAGTATTCACTAGATACATCAAGGACCCAATCAATTACCGATATAGGGACGAGTCTACTGGATTAGAATCTGAGTCTCTTAGTTTTCTTATATATGTGGTCATAGGAGTGGTCGTGGATTTGCAATCCATCATTCCAAATTTCTGAATAATCTTTACTGCATAGTTTCCTTGTCCAAGGAAGATTTCACCACGTTTCTACCATACTTCTAGTCCCAAGTAATAGTGCATGAGACCAATATATTTCATATCGAACTCAGAAGTTAATTCCTTCTTACACTGGGTTATGAGAGACTCTACACCTGTCAAGAATAAATCATCTATATACAACAGTAGAATCACAGGTGCTTTGTTCACAACCTTATAGTAGAGATTTGGATCTACATGACTTTTAGAGAAACCAAGTCTTATTAAGTAACTATCAATTCTGGCATACCAAGCTCTTAGAGCTTGCTTGAGTAAATACAAGGATTTCTTTAATCTGCAAACATGAGTGTCTCTAGGATGAACCTAAAAACTTTGAGGTTGTTCAATGTATACTTCTTCAATTGCTCCATTGAGAAAAGTTGTCTTTACATCCATTTGATGTAAAATCCACCCCATGGAAGCAACAAGAGACATAATGGCTCTAATAGAAGTATATTTGGAAACATGAACAAAGTTTTCATCATAATATTCTCCCTCCTTCTGGGAGAACCCTCTAGTCATGAACCTTGCTTTGCATTTATCTATGCTTCCATCTACTGCATGTTTGATCTTGTAGACCCATTTTGAAGTTACCACTGATTTTTCCTTGGGTCTGGGCACAATTTCCCATATGTCATTTTTCATGATGGATTGATATTCTTCTGTCATGGTGTCTTTCCACTGTTTCTTTTGAACTGCTTCTTCAAATGTGGTGATTTCTTCATTTATAAGTTTTATCATACATGATGCATAGCTGGAGAATCTTTTTGGCTTCTTTCTTTCTCTGAAAGTGCCACTTGGAGCTTTGAGTCTTTCTGCTTCTTGTAGAGTAGCTTCAAGCCAAGATGGACGTTTTCTAGTTTTGGGTACAATGACCGATTCAACAGGTTTGCATGGTTGCATTGGATGATCAAGTTGATCTGGTTCTTCATTCCAACTTTCTAGAAGACAAGTGATTTCTTATTTAGTCTCTTCATATTCTTCTTCCATGGATTCTTCTATAGATTTCTTGAAATCCATCTTCTCGTCGAAGGTTACGTCTCTGCTAAATTCAATCTTATGTTGCTCTGGAATATAGATTCTGTAGGCTTTGGAGGATTCACTATATCCAACAAATATGCCCTTCCTTCCCGAGGGTTCTAGTTTCTTCCTTTTATCCTTGGGGATATGAATGTAAACATGGCACCCAAAGATTCTAAAGTGTTCCACATTAGGTTTCTTTCCTGAGAAGGACTCTTCTGGATTCATATCCTTCAATATGCGGTGGGGACTTATGTTCTGAACATATATTGATGTCATGGTTGCTTCTCCCCATAGATACATGGATAAACCTTGATCATTCATTAGTGCCTTCACGGTTTCTTCAATGGATCTATTCTTTCTTTCTGCTACACCATTTTGTTGAGGATTATGAGGAACAGTTAGCTCCCTCCTAATCCCTGCTGATTTGCAAAAGGAAACAAATTCCTTGGATGTGTATTCTCCTCCATTATCTGTTCTCAAAGTTTTGATTTCCTTGCTTGTGAAGTTTTCTATTTCTGCTTTGAATTCTTGAAACTTGTTGAAAACTTCATACTTTGTCTTCAAGAGATATAACCAAGTCTTTCTTGAGTAATCATCTATGAAGGTTACATAATAAAGAGAACCTCCTAGAGATTTGACTGGCATCAAACCACAAACATATGTATGTATTAGATCTAGGATTTCCTTAGATCTATTATCGCTACTTGAGAATGGCTTCTTAACATTTTTACCAAGTGCACATCCTATACAAATTCCTTTATGTATAGATTGTAGTTCTAGTATTCCTTCAACCATTTTATTAAGGAAAGGTAATGCTTGATAGTTAATATGAGCATACCTTCTATGCCAAACTTCATTGGTATTGACTTCATTATGTACAAGAGCTTCATCATTTCGTTCTAGTAGTCTGTATAATCTTCCTTCACGAGTTCCAATAACTCTAGCATTCTCTATGTTAGAGTCTCTAGACCAAGATAGTACTTCACCATCTACAAAGGCTATTCTATTTCCTTTGTCTTCTAAGCAAGATATAGATACAAGATTCTTTTCTAAACCGGTTACATATAAGACATTACTCAAATGAACATTGTTACCTAATTCCAATTTGATGGAGGCTTGACCAATTCCTTTGACTGGATAGGTGTTCTTGTCTCCAAGTTCTACTTTGTGAGATGTCATCTTTTCATTTAGATTGGAGAGTCTGACTTGGTTTCTTTTCATATGCCTGGAAGCTCCACTATCAATTATCCACATGTCATCTTCAAGATTTCCTGTAAGAGTTGAATAGTGTAGATGATTTGTCTTTTCATTCATGATTTTTGTTGACTGATATCTGGTCAAAATTTGACTTTGAATGGTCAAACATTGAATTTGACTGGTCAAACATTGAATTTGACTAGTCAAACATTGAATTTGACTGGTTAAATGTTGATTTTGACCCAAAATTTCAACCTTGACATTTTTGCCTTCTGAGAGTGCCAATAGGTGCACTGGACTTAGGCACACTAGAATATCCTATCCTTGAGCAAAGCATTATATCATAAGGTGTTGGGCAAGAGTTTTTAGGGTTTGCAGTTGCACCTGCTAGTAACTCTAGTGACAATGCTTCAGTAACTATACCTGCTAGAAACCCTAGCATTGGTTCTTCGACGAGCTTGATAATTTTATGGCTTAGCTTCCTTCCAGTGGTTAGACTGACTGAAGGAGGTGTGGACCCATAACCTGTTAGAAAAATGAGTGTGCTCATTTCACCATAGATGATCCGTCAGGATTTTTCGAAATGACTATGGTTGAGTTTATTATTTGCATGCATTTATTAACCATTGGGAAACTTAACGAAAGAGCGAGAAAAACAAATGCATTATACACCAATTAACATAATTGCAAATCTGAAATGGAATGAAAACAGCAAACCATAATGCACAAGTTTGATAACGGAGTTCGACAACTTTGCCTACGTCTCCGGGCCTTTTTCTCTGTGAGGGAGGCTTCTTGATTTCTTTTAGAAAGTTTATTAGTACATCTTTACAATTGCCGATTGGCTCCTAGACTGATCTGGTCTTGTTCGCCATGATCTCTAGAATCTTGCACAACTTACGGCACCTGAAACGGATATACCGAACTCTCAGAAATCGTCCAACAACATTTCTACCTCAACAGCTCCCTGCCTCAAACTGGCTTAGACGTGGCTTTGCCTCAACATCTCTGCTCTCCAAAACCGTCAAAAATCTCTCCAAAGCATGACCAAATATGACCAAATGGCTTCAACATAGCCTTGGTTAAATAGTTGGGAAAGTTGGTTTCAATCTCCAACTTCCTCCCAAGAATTAGGCTCTAAAAATGTCTAATAACCCTTAAAAATCAT
>JZKD02S2222751.1:1023064-1068998 GCA_000966675.3 Picea glauca | reverse complement strand
AACCTAGGGGTAACTAAAGTGATCATGTCTCGAGACCCCCAGGTAGCAGACATGGAGTTTCGAGAGCCACATTGACCAACAGATCCCACAGGGCCTCTCCTACTCATGATTACTTCACCACTCATCACCAGCAGCAAAGAAACATCCACTACATCAGTTTGGTTCCCAAAAGGAAACAGGTCTTTCTTCATGAGGTAACAAGTCTAGTCTCATGGTGCCACTTTAATATTTGAAGCATTTAAGCATGTTGCAAAGAGTCCTTTCATGATTATGGAATGTCTGCTTGGAAATTATATCTTTTGCCTAATTTCACCTTGGTGGTTGTCATTGTATCCTAGTAAGTTGGTCACCCTCAGGAAAAGGGTTTCTATTGGGGGTTTCCTTGAAGGGTCATCGTACCGTTCCAACTCATACTTACTACTTTCCATGCTTCTTCCCCCTCGGTGTCGTCATCTTTTGGATTTTTGGGTCCATTGACCCCAAGAAGAGCTTGTACCTCATTTCATGGGAAGAAGGGGCTAAAGGCCCAGAGGTATTGCAACTAGCACTGTAAAAATAAAAAAGTAAAAAACTATCCTTCTAGATGCTCTCCCTAAGGTCCTGAGAGCAACAAAACGCTTCTCCATATAAAATGAAGGACCTTTAAAAGAAAATAAATGAAAGGTGTCCCACTTGATGGGGGAATGCATTGCGGTGTTCTTTAATTTCCAGTGCATATGGAACTCAATGTGTTATAACTTCAAGTGGCATTGCGGTACTCCTTTTCTTTCCATTGCACATAGTACTCAATGTTTGGACCATAAAAGGGAAAGACAAATAAAGGGCTCGGAAAAATGTTGCATTGCAAACGAAGGGATGCAACACACCCTCCACAAAGGAACCCGCAAATGAGACAATATGAAACCTTGTATGTCAAGAACCCCATGATCTAGATGGGGTCTTCTTGGGAAACATTCCTTGACTTGGGGATTGACCCACCCAATAGGGCACCTTGACACCCCTCCCATACCTAAATTTGGCAAAGTTTATAAGGTCTTTAACATTTGTTTAATTTGAAAAGGGGGGATTTAATGCACATGTTTGGATGGTTCACTTATTAAATTTGGATTACTTGGCATGATTCATATGACTTATGGACCCTTGGAGGGCGTAATTGTTTATCTTGGCAGGACCTTGCCCGGTGAAATTTATTCATGAAGGAACTATGCCACTTGGACCTTCATAGGGGCGTGGAAGCCCATGAGATGGATGCTAGACCCCGCATGTATAATGAGAATTGCACCTTGAGGATGGAGGACATTTCCTTTGGAGGCTTTCTAGCATCACCAAATGATGAGATTGCACCCTCTCCCACTTGGTCATTTTCCTTTGGAGGATTAGGACGTCACACTTCAAGTCCTTGACGTCACCTTTGGGCTAGGGTTTGATGGATCACATGGTGGTTTGACAGGAGGAGGCACATGGCATGAGATATTTTCACATGAGAGAATGCGACATGGCCTTTGGATTCCAAACGGTCTCATCTTGGAGCTTGACATCTCACTTCTATCCCTACGTCACCCTTCTAGGGCATGACCTCACCCTTTTTAGGGTATTATTTTATGTAATTTTCATTTCACAAAATGTAATATCAAATTAAAGGGGTCGGCCCTCTCATATTTTGTTGTTGACAATTTTATGTGGAAAAATAGGTCAAGGTAGCTTCATATAAATAAAGCACCTTGACATTTCATTTTATCATGATATCTTCTCACCATTTGTGAGAGAACAAGTCTGAATTTTTTTATATTTTGGGATGATTGGCTCTCTTCTCCTCATGCACTATCTTTGGATGTTCAAGTGATGGATCGTCTTTGCTGATTTTTGGATGGTATTGTTGCAATTAGGGTTTACTCTTGTGATATCTTGGTGAAGTAAGTAAATTTCTGCAATTTCTATTTCATGCTATTAATGTTTCATGGTGAATTTTACTTGTGCATGCTATAAATCTTATTTGGTAAAACCTTATGAGAGGAGTATAAGTTATTCCTCCTCTCACAAGGTTAATTTTATCCAAAATTTGTGAAGAAATCCTAGCAATGGTTGGACTCTCAAAGCCCTAAAGTGCTAGCACTTTAGGATTTTAACCCTAGAATCTTGATTGTGACCTAGTTGAAGAACTTAAGAAGGAAGAAAAGGTTGCTAGAGCCCAAAAGTGCTTGCACTCTAGAAATACTTCTCCTCAAGGCTTAAACCTTAAGGCCCTAATGTGCTATCACCTTAGAGTTCAAGCCCTACCTCTTAAATATTTGCTAGTTTCATCTCCAAACATATTGTATTGTTGTTGTAAAGACTCCATAGCCCTCAAAGGCACTAATCTATAATCTCTCTTGTGGTGAAAGTGATCAACAAACATTCTATTTTTATTCTCTCAAGCTTCCTAGTAACTTTACTAACATTAAATCAAGATAATTGACTAGTAAACTTGTTGTTGTTGCAAAAGTTTGCTACAGCCATCTGAATACACTATTATTTGTTGCATACATTGATCTAAAGGTGGCCTAACATACCCAGAAATTGCATCTAACAATTGGATATTAATCTAATGGATTTATGCTAAGTTTTCCTTGACAATTGTTGCAATTCCGAAACATATTTATTGCTACTGTTACAAATTTATATTGTTGTTATAAGACTTGTGTACTATTGCAAATTTGTACCAGCTATTGCAATTTTCATTTGTCTAGTGTCTCATGAGGTAATAATTTCATGTTTGTACTTGGAAATCATACTATATATGCTACAAAGTGTTCTTGTTCCAGGTAGGTACTCAAACTACTCCATACCTCATCCATTTCATTGACCTAGACCAATCTTAAGTGACCAAGAGAGAGGGAGGTAGGCTTGGCTAACAAACTTGCTACTTTGATCCCTTGAGGTCATCAGGGAAACCTTCCTTGTGGTGGACCTCCTCCATCACTAAAACAAGGGGATTTATTGCTAAGGTGACAGTGGTAGGATTTCATGTAGTTACGTAGGATTTGGGCTACTTGTGGTGGGATTTGTATAAGTACACATCCTGCGATAACAAGACCTACTCTACATTATCATATTAGTAAAATGATTATTGATGACATTTGTATTTACTATTATCCTTTTTGTAAGAGGCATGATGCATCATGATTTCAGGGTTCAAATTTATAAATTATCTAATGATTTCAGTTCTAATGTTGTGATTCGTGAATGGTTTGATATCTAACTCTGAATATGTTTTTTAAAATTTTAAAATATTATTATATATTTTGTTGGTACATAATGATGTGCACATGCAAATTAATTAATTATGCACAATAAATAACTTGTAATTATCCCTTGCACAGATAGATCCCAAGTTTAAGTAATTTCAACTTGGAGAATCTTTTAGTTATTGGTTTAGTGAATTAGAAATAAAAGAGGAGTTTGCATGTAGTTTACATGCAAACATCTACTATGTAAATAAAGGACTTGGGTCCTCATTGTACAAGAAAAGAAGACAAATAATTTAGCATTGTCAATTTGCTCCATGGATGTTTCCCTTTCAAGGGTTTTACCATGTATATCCTGTGTGAATTTGTGCATTTGTCATTTTGTTAAGATCTTGTGGTCATGTACATTTTCTCACATGGTATGAGGCTCTTGCTACAAATTCCAACATTACTAGACCTCATCAACTACTTTCATAAAAGAACAGTTTGCATGTAGTTCAAATGCAAGCATATACTATGTAAATAAAGGACCTGGGTCCTTATTGTACAGGAAGATAATTGAAATAAATAATTGAGCATTTCCCATTCATTTCGTGGATGTTTATCTTTCTAGGGTTTTACCACGTATATCCTATGTCAATTTTTTCATTTATTGTTTTACTAAGATCTTGAAGCCATGTGCATTTTCTCACATGGTATGAGCATCTTGCTACAACATCCAACATTACTATCCCCCCATCATCTATTCATGATGTTGAGTCGCAATATGAAAATGATGAGGATGTATACCCATTTTAGAATATGTAGTTAGACCTACCCTACATTATCATATTAGTAGAGTGATTATTGATGACATTTGTATTTACTATTATCCTTTTTGTTTGAGGCTTGATGCATCATGATTTCAGTGTTTAGATTTATAAATTATCTAATGATTTCAGTTCTAATGTTGTGATTCATGAAAGGTTTTAATTCTTAACTCTAAATATGTTTTAAAAAATTTAAAAATATTATTATATCTTTTGTTGATGCATAATTTAAAATTATGTGCACATTATTTAATTAATTGTGCAAATGCAAATAAATTAATTATGCACAATAAATAACTTGTAATTATCCATAGCATTGATAGATCCCAAGTTTAAGTAATCTCAACTTGGGGAATCTTTTAGTTATTGGCTTAGTGAACTAGAAATAAAAGAGTAGTTTGCATGTGGTTTACACGCAAGCATCTACTCTGTAAATAAAAGACCTAGGTCCTCATTGTACAAGAGGAGAGTTGAGACAAATAATTGAGAGTTTCCCATTTGCTCTGTGTATGTTTCCCTCTTGAGGGTTTTACCATGTATATCATGTGGTCATGTGCATTTTATCACATGGTATCAGAGCGATTTAGGGAAAAATTTGATTCTTTATCAGGCTAGATTACTAGTCTTTTTGCAAACCGATCACATGGGAACTTCTCAAATCCACACATTTCAGAGGATTTTTGGAGCAATCTAATAACATAGTTGCATCCAGAGTGGGAAAATTAGTGAAGAGTGTTTGTCATTTCACGGAATTCAACCTTCGTATGCTCCAAATCAAAATATTTCTCTCCAACAAGGTATTTTGTAAGTCTCACTTTTTTTAATTTTTTCAATATATTTTAAAATTTTAAAACTTATTTAAAAAAATATATATTCAATTTCTTTCAAATTTGGATTTTTTTGATTGTTGTGGTTTTTCTAGCAATTCCAGTCACCCCTCGCCAACCAACCCTTCCAGTGCCCTTTTCCGACAATTTGAATATCCCCTTTTCCAACTACCTTTAACCAATCCCTCCTTACAATCCCACCATTAGTTGTTATTTTTCGGACTATCGACCTTTCCTAGCATGGTTTGGACCCCCCCAAATGTATCCCCTTTTCTAGTGAACTGTGCCTAACATTGCTCACCTTCTTTTGTTGCTTGTGGGTCATGGATTCCCCTTGAGCCCCACATCACATCCTTAGTTTGGTGTGTTAAACCAACTCAACCACCCACACACCCTCCCTTGGTGTATGTGCACCCTTCCACCCGTCTAACCATTCACTCCAACACTTGGTTATTGCTCCACTTTATGCATTTTAATAATTCATGCCTATTAACCTTTGACCTCTTCCACTCACTTTTGTTTGGAATAAACCTCCCTTCACGTGGCCTTTACACATTGGCTACCACGTCATACAACCTCCACATAAAGGTGACATGTGGCATTGCCAAATCACCTCACTACCACATCAATAGTCTCGTGTGACACATTGCATCACATCACCAACAAAGTTTGACATGTGGCATCCCAAGGAACTACGACGTCAGCTTAGTAGGTACAATCAACACCCAGTGGCCACTACCACCTTAGTATTTAGCAGAGTTATCAAATCCAATGAACAACAAATTAGAGTGCAACGTGACACTTCAAAACCCCCCTAAGGGGCTTCAACTTTATTTTTTGGAGGTGAATTTCAAATTGTGATAACTTCGCCATACAAACTCAGATTTGAATGTTGTTTTTTTATAGTGTATTTTTCAGTCCTCTTCACAATGGTACAATTGGTTTTAATTTATTTTGCAGTCTAATGCAATGAGAGTTGATTTTTTGACAGACAAGTAGGGTTCATCCTCGTTTTGCAGCATTCCAGGGGCATATCTTCCTCATATAGATTCCATTTTGAATCTTGTTTTTTTATAATTTGGATAATCTTTTGAAATCTATGTAGTGTTGCAGGTTATTTTAGAAATTTTTGCTTGTTGTTTTCTAATTTGCAAATTATATTCTCATGAGGTTTGATTAACCAACACAAATATTATTCCTGGAAATCATAGATGGAGAATATACTCAAGTGTAAACCAATCGATCAAATCACTCTCGGGCTAGATGCAACACCACTGGCCATGTGAAAAATGGCTAAATCCTAATGACAAAGCCAGAGGTCTTATTGGCAAGTCAATCTCTAAATATCTAAAATTCTATATTCAATCCCTTAACACAACACAAGAAGCATGGTTGAAATTTGAACAACTTTTTGGAAAAATGAATTTGATCCATGCTCATCAGCTGGAAAATCAACTCATGGCTCTTGATGCTACAAAATTTCTCAAATCGAAGACTACATCATGAAATTCAAGATCTTAAGACTTCATCTTAGTGATTGTAGAATCACTAAGCCAAATGATTAGACAATCATGGATGTTATTTCTAAACTCAAACATCCTTTTGACATTTTTGTCTCTAAATTTTATTCCACTAGAGATGCATTAGGAGCAACTTAGCCTACCTTTAAGTTTTTTTGTGAGAAATTAACACATGAGCAAGACAAGCTCTTGCATATGGTGCACTTGATACATGTTCTAAGTAAAAATCCATCTTTGCTCACAATAGCAAGGGATCCAAACCTTCCAAGAAGCCAAACAACCCATGACCCCCAAGTCACCTATAGTGACAACTCCTCCAAAGTATCAACAAGGAAATAGGTCAAAGGTGAAGAAACCACTTAGGTCTTGTTCCTTTTTGTGGAAAAGAAGGGCGTCTTGATACACATTGCTAGAAGAAGATGCAAGCATTGGAAGAAATCATGAAGAAGCATAATATTCAATTAGACACTTCCTCCTCTTCTACTTCTTCTAAACCTCATGCTCTTTCTACAATGGCATGTCAACCTAATCATGAGTGTATTTTAGACTCAGGGGCCTCTCATCTTATGGCCAATATAGGGATTTTTTCTCTAGTCTAGATGATTGTACAACCCGACAGATTTTTATCGGTGATAGTTCTCCTTTAGATGTTGTAGGAGCAAGCATAATAGATCTTCTCGATGGGAAAATCATTAACATATTCTATGTTCCTGATATTTCATCTAATTTTCTTTCAATTTTTCAAATTACTCATTATGGCAATTCAAAATTGTTGAATTTTCACCTCACGATGTTGTAGTCAGAGATATAAAGGATCCATCTATTGCAATATCTTCCAAACATGTTGATAATTCTTCAAGGCTATACAAATTTGATGTCTTTGAACCATCATCACCTACCACTATCTTCATTGCTCACATTGGTGACTTGGGAAAAATTTGACATGAGCAGTTTGGTCATTTGAACAGACACTACTTGCAATAGCTCTCGAAGCACCAAATGGTGCATGGCCTACCCCTTGTCTCGTGAAATAATGGTGTTTGTCGTGGTTGTGTCTTGGGTAGGCATCACAAAGATCCATTTCCATTTGATCAATGGCAAGAACAAGCACCACTTGAATTGGTTCATAGTGACATAAGTGGGCCAATCCCTATTCCATAATTTTCAGATGCACGATACATTCTCACTTTCATTGATGGTCCCACTCAACGTTGACGGGTTTACTTCATAATACTCAAAAGTGAAGTTTTCAATCATGTTGTTGCTTTCAAAGAATTGGTTGAAAATAAATCAAGACATCTAATCAAGAGAATTTGCACTAATAATGGCAAAGAATATGTTAATAAACACTTCATTGAATTTAAATCTAAAAATGAAATTCAAATGCAACATACAATTCCTTACACTCCACAACATAATGGAGTAGTTAAATGTAAGAATCGAACATTTACAGAAATTGTTACTTGCATTGTTCAATAAAAAAACTTAGCACCATAGTTTTGGGTAGAATCAATCAATTGTGCTCATTACATCTTGAACCATACTCCTACAAAATATGTAATGAATGTAATTGCAGAAGAAGCTTGGTCTAAGATCAAGCTTGACGTAAGTCATTTTATTTTTATTTTTTTTAATGTCCAACTAATGACCACAAAAGTAGGTCAAAGGGAATGTTGACTACAATGATATCGTTACAAAGCAAGAGTACCAAAAGATCTCCTATAAAAGCAAAGATGTAGAAAGTAAAGTAAATTAAGGTAGAGTAGAGAGTGAGATCTAAGCTGAGTCATGAACAACCCTCAACCCCAAGCCTAGAAACACGCTCTGAAGTGGAGATGTACAGGAAGAGAAGATACAGGAACAAGTGAGACAAAAGTAATGATATAGGTATGTCATGGAATAGACCCATCTACCCTACCATCCAAGGCCGAATGAAGGAAGTTGATTATAGTGTGATTTCCAGAGGGAGAACTAGTGGGATGTCTGGATCATCCATTGTGTTGTTGTCTGGAAGAGGTAGTTCGCCGCTAAGGCCTAGGGGATCTCCTTCGTCTCCTAGGGAGAGATATGATTTGGTCATGTCGCTAAAAATTTTTGTATGCGGGAAGGTCCGACGGGTCCACACTAATCTGCAATCCAGAGCTGTGCCGATAATGGTTTGTCTCTTAGTGCCCCTTCCTGAGGGTAACATTTTTAATTTTTTGGTTATGAAACATGGGTTCATATTTCCAATGAAAAGAATAGGGCAATGCAAACTAAAGTTGAGCAATGTATATTTGTTGTCAATGTTGAATATGTAAAATCCTATCAGATCTTTGTACCTTACTCTTCAGAGGTTATATTTTGAAGAGATGTTTGATTTGATGAACTCTCCTTGGTCTGCATGCCTAGATATTCTAATTTGACACTTCTCTCTTCTTCTTCTACTTCTCTGAGACTTGTATCTTCTTTGAATTTCTTCTTCAGATGATGAACACGAACTAGAGCCTCCAACTCCTCCTCCTACAGTTTAGTCTATTGATCCTACACTTTCCATTTCTCTTCCTACAATTTAGTTTGCAAATCCTACACTTCCAGCTACTCCACTTCTAAAATGGGTCCAAAAAATAAGGGAAGTTGTTGGTACTTCGCTTGGTGATCCAATCAATCCTCATAGGACATGCTCTCAGTTCTATATAGTTGGTTCAACTCTTATGGTGCAACACATTGAGACAAAATATCCTTAGACTAATAAAGAAGCAAGTGGTCTACCTAAATGGGAAGAAACTATGCAAGAAAAAATGAACTTCTTATTGAAAAATGACACTTGGGATCTGTTCCTCTTCATGAAGGTCGCAAGACTTTTCATTGCAAGTGGGTCTACAAAACCAAGTTTTCAGTAGAGAGAAGCATGGATAATTTTAAATCCCAATGTGTTGCCAAAGGTTTCTCACATGTTGAAGCTATTGATTACTCAAAAAAAAATTGCCCTATTGCAAACATAGATCCAATACGACTTGTTCTTTCACTTGTTGGTGCTCAAGGTTGTGAAGTATACATTAAATGGATATTAAAAGTTCCTTTATACATGGGAACTTGAATGAATAAATATTCATGGAACAGGCTCCAGGTTTTGTTTAGGATGACTCCTCCCTTATTTACTATCTCAATAATTCACTTCATGGTGTAAAGCAGGATCCCTAAGCTTTGTATGAAAAGATGGACATTTTTCTTCTTGGTTTTGGTTTCTCTAGGTGTTAATAGAGTCCCAATGTCTACACTAAACATGTAAATGGTGACCTCCTCATACTTGTTATATATGTTGATGACCAATTTATCAATAAGAATAATCACCATCAAATCAACCATGTGAACTCTAGCCTTGTGAGCTAGTGTGAGATGTATGACTTAGGTATCCTTCACCGTGAGCTAGTGTGAGATGTATGACTTAGGTATCCTTCACCGTGAGCTAGTGTGAGATGTATGACTTAGGTCTCCTTCATTGTTTCCTTGGTCTTCAAATCCAACAACCCAACAAGGGAGTATTTGTCTCTCATCTTAAGTATGCTCTTCACCTTCTTCGTCAGTTTCACATGGAAGATTGCAAGTCTTCCCTTGCTCCTTATCAGTCAAGTGTCAAACTTTCTACTAAGTGTTCAACTCTTCAAATTGATCCTACTTTAGGAAGTCTTTGGTACTTGACCCATACCCAACTAGACCTCTCCTTTTTTGTTGATTTAGTCACCCGCTTCATGCAAGATTTTCATGAGAGACATTAGAAGGCAACAAATTATATCCTTTGTTACATCAAGGGTACTTATCTATTTGGCATCAAGTAAACTTCACGGGGATCCTTTTCTTTAGTGGGATTTATAGATTCAAATTGGGCAAGAGATGTTGATGGTCAAAAGTCTACTTCTGGTTATACGTTCAACATTGGTTTGGGTCCTATCACTTGGTCCAACAAAAAGAAACAATGCAATTGTTCTTTCTTCTATAGAGGCAAGGTACCAAGGGACTATCAATGTTGATCGAGAAGTTTTTGGGATTAGAAAATTGCTCACAGAGTTTGGTTTTTCTCAGGATCAACCTACAACGCTTTTGTCCGATGGTCAATGTGCGATCCACATTGCATGCAATCCAATTGAGCATTGATGTAACAAATACATTGAGGTCCATATGCACTATATGCAACAACTCCATGATCAAGTTCTTGACCTGCAATTTTGTTGTTCAGAAGAATAGGTTGTAGATATTTTCAGGAAGCCACTCACTGAATCCGAGTTCCTTCTCTTCAATCCTTTCTAGGAGTGAAGCAAGTTGTATTTACATGAGGATAGAATCTACATCCTCCTTCCTTCCCCTCAACTCCAAGTCAATCTTACGGGGGGATGTTGGTGTATAATTATGTGCACTTTATTTAATTAATTGTGCACATGGAAATAAATTAATTGTGCACAAGAAATAACTTGTAATTATCCATTTCATGGATAGATACAAAATTTAAGTAATATTAACCTAGAGAATCTTTTAATTATTGGATTAGTGAACTCAAAATTAAAAAGGAGTTTGCATGTAGTTTGCATGTAAGCATATGCTCTATAAATAAAGGACCTAGGTCCCCATTGTACTGGAAGATAATTGACAGAAATAATAGAGGCACTACCCATTTTCTCCATGGATGTTTCCCTTTTGAGGGTTTTACCATGTATATCTTGTGTCAATTTGTGTGTTTTTTGTTTTGCTAAGATCCTGTGGTCATGTGTATTTTTTCACATTTGGATCCTGGCTTGTCAAAAATCTAGTGGATCTGTATCCAAATCCTCATAACTTAGGTTGTATGAGAAAGTAATTGTTAAATTTAGAAATAATGAGGCTTTGTAAAATGAAGTTAACTGTAATATAGGGGTTAAACAAGGTTTTCCTTAGTCCCTTACCCTTTTGCGTATTTATATTGACAAGATAGAAACGTATTTGGAAGAAGCAGGTTGTGTTGGCACTACTTTGGCTAAGATAGTCATCATCCTTCTTCTTTATGATAATGATATTGTTCTTTTCGAGAGGTGTCTCTCTGACCTTGATAAACAATTAAGAATTCTCAAAGATTTATGTTCTATCTTTGGTATGTCAGTAAACACTAATAAGACAAAGGCTGGGATTATCAAATCTAAGAACACCAGTTATCCTAATTTTGTGTATGACAATAACAACTTCTAGGAGGTTAATTTGTACAAGTATCATGGAGTTAACAATCATCTCAAGATCAAATAGAACTATATTGTTGATAAAAGGATTAATGGAGAACGAAAAGCCTATTTTGGTCTTGAAAACAACTATAAAGAAGCATATTTTGTCTTCTAAGAAAAAAAGAAAGTCTTTTTTGACACACTTGTTACTCCAGTTATCTTATATGGATGTGAAGTTTGGGGTTGCAATATTTCTATATAAACTTGGAGGAAAATCGAGCTAAACCAGAAGTGTTTATAATCTATAATCTTAAAATTAAAGTAATATACTCTATCCAATCCTCCTCTTGGAGGTTTGGCTACCACCCATTGAGAGCAAGGCTATGATTAGGTACTTAATGTAGCAGCACAAGATAATTGACATGATATAATTTCTTCATAATGCAATTAAAATCACCTGAACCTAAAGAGAGGGTGGCATAAATATGTTGATTCTTGGTTAAACCATTGGAAAACAGACAGGGAAACAAGTCTACAAAATATTAATACCATTAAAACAACTATTACAACTAAATTTAAAGAGAAATCATGGTGCAACAAAGATATAGAGAATAAGAGAAATTCAAAGTACTATAAAGAGATCATCAACCCCAAGTTAGAAGATCAAAAGTATATTTCTACCATAGTTAGCTTAAAGAAGAAAATTAGCATTGCTAAAATAAGAACAAAATCTCACAACTGTCATAGTGAAACTGGGCATCGAATAAAACCTAAAACACCATGGGTGTTGATTTTTGTAGCTTAGATAGGTATTCCCACAAGAGGCCAAGGTGTCATACATGTGGGAATCTTTGTTGGCACCAGATTAGCCTTTTGTTTCAATGAAATTGGACTTGGGATGAGGCTAGGGATTCATGGGTTTGGTGATGGGCTTTGTGGGCTTGTGTTGGGGCTTCACACCCACAAAGAAATCCTAATTTGATGTTGACGTGTGGATGGGTTTCTATGTTGACCCCTAGGACTTGTATATAAAGGAAAGAGGTCATTGTGACATTTTCACATTGTGGAAGGATGTAGTTAGCATAAGTGAGTCTACACTTCTGCTAGGAGGCTTTGAGATTTCAGCAAAGGGAAAAGTTTGTAAGGTGGCAAATCTGGCCCAAGAGAAAGGAGGTTGTAGAGATCGAAGTGTACAGAAGTATTCGTACGCGGTTTTCAAGAGGGTGAATCGTGTATGTATGTGGTTTGACAGTAAGGTGAATCGTGTATCAACATTTGAGAAGGAGCAGGTTTGTACATGTTGACACTGACAGGTGACGTCAATAGGCCATACATGTGATCTGCAACGGATTTTTGGGCAGAGGATATTTCCAGGATATTTGTTGAGGTTTGATTTTCTTATTTGTATGGTTATTGGAGGACAAGGTTGTCCTCATATTTGGTGATATTGTATTGGTTGAGAGGACTAGTTTTGTCCTCAGTTTTGGTGATTTTGAGAGGACTGACTTTGTCCTCATGTTTGGAGAATTGGATAAAGGTACAAAACAAAAATTTTGTGTCTCTTATGCATTGATGATTCATCTATGATATTTGTGTTTCCACTGCATATATTTTCAGTCAATAATTTTCAATGTAAAATTGTTCAGTGATAACAACTAGGATTTTATTGTTAAGTTCACTAGGAAGCAATTTTCAGATCATAAAATTAGTCACATAGAGTTGCATGTGAAAATTGACATGGTATCAGATCTTGGGATATGAAGAGAAGAGGATAATCTTTGAGACACATAGTTGCAATAGGTGCTTGCAGATTTTTGTTTCTCTTCAGGAAGGTCACAGGTGATAGCTTTGAGAGGGAGATACAATGCTATTGCAGATGGAAGCAAGTTAGATGTGTTGACATATGCCAACCAATTTCCCACGATTTTTGTGTATTGTAGTAGATTTAGTGGCTCCTTTATATCAGTTTGTTGTTGAAACAAATCACCAAATTTTTGGATCCACATTAATGTAATCAGTTCTATGTAATTGTTTGAGAGCTGCAGTAAATCCATGTATGACCATAGAGGCTTGGGAGGTTGAGTGTGTGTAAACTTGGTCTGGTTGATGTAATATCTCCCTTGAATGATAAATAAACCGAATATCATTGTCCCATGGATGTTTCTCTGTATAGGGTTTTACCATGTAAAATCATTGTGTCAAATTTGTGTGATTGCATCTTGTTCAATATTTGCAATTAAACAAATCTAATTTTTTCTATGTTTCCACTACTCAACAAGTGGTATTAGATAAGGTGCAGCAGGTAAGCCAAGAGATTTGAGTATATCTTTGTGAGTTCAAGAACCTTTGGGTGAGATTTATCTTGTGAAGTCGAGGGGCATTATTTTTTACTTGGACGCTCCCCGAGGAGTGTTGGAGGAGCATCCCCCGCTCCTCGACTTGAGAAACTATATTTTCATGATCCAGACACTCCTAGTGCAAGACATGGGAAGCGTCACAAAAGGGACGTTCCCTATACATGAAGAAAGGAGCATCTCAATTTGGAAAGACATGATCTTTTCATCGGGAGAGGGGCTTCCAGACGCATGGCTATCAACTAGGGTGGAGCATCCTCCAATCAACGCATGAGGTAAGGTTTAAAACATATCCTTTTCATTTTGCATGAGGGAGTGATGTAAAGGATCTCCTCTTTATTATGCACATGAAATTCAACTTCATGAAGTGGAGGATGTTTTAATATTATTTGTAAAAGGTGGATTTTGTTTTTTAATAAAAGTTTTGATTTTTTGAAAAACCTTTTAACATATATTTTTGGGGTTCAATATTCAACTATAATATTATTGCTCCATTTTTAAAAGCTCAATTTATTAGCAGTGGTGTTGGGAGATTTGTGTTAATGGAAAAGGTGCAGAGTTCAAAATTTGAGATCGAGAAATTCAATGGAAAGACCAATTTCGAATTGTGGAAGGTCAAGATGCAGGATCTACTGGTGCAACAAGGGTTGCAAAAGGTGTTGGCGGGCAGGACAAAGAAACCAACAACCATGAAAAATTAGGAATGGGAATATTTGGAGGAAAAAGAACTAGGTACCATTCATCTATGTCTGGCAGATGAATTTATGTTTAATATCGTAGGAGAGGATACAAAAATAGGCTTATGGAGCAAGATGGCAAATGTGATTATGATGAAGTCCTTGACGAGCATAATCTTCTTGAAGAAGCAATTATACAGTTTGCGAATGAAATAAGGTATGAGAGTTGCTGACCATTTAAATACCTTTAATACCCTTATAGTTCAATTGACCAGTATGGAAGTTAAACTTGAAGATGAAGATAAAGCTATTACACTGTTGTGTTTGTTTCCTGAGTCTTGGGATAGTTTAGTCACCTCTATTAGCTTTAGCTCAATAGAATTTTTAGATTATGACTCTGTTGTGGGAGCTTTGTTGGCTGAGGAGATGAGGAGAAAATATAGTCAAGAAACCTCAACTTCAGAGGTGATGGTGATTAGAGGTCATCCCAAAGAGAAGAAACAAAGAAGTTATTCATTATCTAAGTCAAGAGGCAGAAAGGGTAGAGCAAAATTTTGGTACTGTGGAAATTGTAGGGTATCTCAAGAAAGATTGTTGGAAAAGAAAAGAATCTAAGGAGAACTCTACGAAATAAGAAAATTTGGCTGCAATAAATTTAGGTACAAATGATGAAGTTTTATCCATTTCTAGTAGTTTACAATATCATGAAGAATGGAAATTAGATTCAGGTGCCTCCCATCACATGTGCTCACATAGAAATTGGTTCATTTCTTATCAATCTGTTGATGAGGGTGTAGTGTTTATGGGAAATGGTATTCCCTATAAAACTGTTGGGATTGGAAGTATTAGAATCATGATGTTCGATGGTATTGTTAGAGAATTAACGGATGCACTTGAGCTTAATTTAAATTTGATTTCATTAGGGCTTTTGGATTTTGGTGGGTATAAGTATACAGGTCAAGGTGGAGCACTCAAAGTGTTGAAAGTCAGTTTAGTAGTGATGAAGGCAATAAAGGTTGATAACCTTTACATGATGGAAGGCAGTACTGAACTAGAATCTGAATTAACAAATGTATCTTCTTTTTTATGGAAGAGTCAACAAGGTCTTATAAGCAAGAAATAATTGTAAGTACTGGTAAGTTGTAAATCACTTCCAGACTTAGAATCTTTGTTTTTTAATTCCTTCTTGTTTTATATCTCTGCTAGTTATGATGATGGTGTAAAGGGATGTAATGTGTGGGATCCTACTGCCCACAAGATCGTTATTATCAAAGATATAGTATGTATTGAACAACCAGAAGGGTTAGTTGAAAATCACAACGATAGATTTTTTTGCATGCTCGAGGATTCATTGTATGGCCTAATGGTACCCAAGAAACTGTACAAGAGGTTTGAATCCTTCACAGTGAACCAAAATTTTTCAAGGGGTAAGTATGACTATATTGTTAATAGCACATTCACTATCCTGATGTTATTTACTGATGATATGCTTGTTGCAAGATGAAGCATGGTTGAGATTAGTGAGATAAAGGCTCAGTTGGATAGGACATTTCAAATGAACGATCAAGGAGTAGCAAAACAAATTTTGAGCACAGAAGTAAAATCCTATAGGATCTGTGTACCTCACTCTTAAGAGGTTATATTTTGAAGAGATGTTTGATTTTATGAACTCTCCTTGGCCTGCATGCCTAGATCTTCTAATTTGACACTTCTCTCTTCTTCTTCTACTTGTTCGAGACTTGTATCTTCTTTGAATTTCTTCTTCAGATGATGAACACGAACTAGAGCCTCCAACTCCTCCTCCTACAGTTTAATCTATTGATATTACACTTTCCATTTCTCTTCCTACAATTTAGTTTGCAAATCTTACACTTCCAGCTACTCCACTTCTAAAATGGGTCCAAAAAATAAGGGAAGTTGTTGGTACTTCGCTTGGTGATCCAATCAATCCTCATAGGACATGCTCTCAGTTCTATATAGTTGGTTCAACTCTTATGGTGCAACACATTGAGACAAAATATCCTTAGACTAATAAAGAAGCAAGTGGTCTACCTAAATGGGAAGAAACTATGCAAGAAAAAATGAACTTCTTATTGAAAAATGACACTTGGGATCTGTTCCTCTTCATGAAGGTCGCAAGACTTTTCATTGCAAGTGGGTCTACAAAACCAAGTTTTCAGTAGAGAGAAGCATGGATAATTTTAAATCCCAATGTGTTGCCAAAGGTTTCTCACATGTTGAAGCTATTGATTACTCAAAAAAAAATTGCCCTATTGCAAACATAGATCCAATACGACTTGTTCTTTCACTTGTTGGTGCTCAAGGTTGTGAAGTATACATTAAATGGATATTAAAAGTTCCTTTATACATGGGAACTTGAATGAATAAATATTCATGGAACAGGCTCCAGGTTTTGTTTAGGATGACTCCTCCCTTATTTACTATCTCAATAATTCACTTCATGGTGTAAAGCAGGATCCCTAAGCTTTGTATGAAAAGATGGACATTTTTCTTCTTGGTTTTGGTTTCTCTAGGTGTTAATAGAGTCCCAATGTCTACACTAAACATGTAAATGGTGACCTCCTCATACTTGTTATATATGTTGATGACCAATTTATCAATAAGAATAATCACCATCAAATCAACCATGTGAACTCTAGCCTTGTGAGCTAGTGTGAGATGTATGACTTAGGTATCCTTCACCGTGAGCTAGTGTGAGATGTATGACTTAGGTATCCTTCACCGTGAGCTAGTGTGAGATGTATGACTTAGGTCTCCTTCATTGTTTCCTTGGTCTTCAAATCCAACAACCCAACAAGGGAGTATTTGTCTCTCATCTTAAGTATGCTCTTCACCTTCTTCGTCAGTTTCACATGGAAGATTGCAAGTCTTCCCTTGCTCCTTATCAGTCAAGTGTCAAACTTTCTACTAAGTGTTCAACTCTTCAAATTGATCCTACTTTAGGAAGTCTTTGGTACTTGACCCATACCCAACTAGACCTCTCCTTTTTTGTTGATTTAGTCACCCGCTTCATGCAAGATTTTCATGAGAGACATTAGAAGGCAACAAATTATATCCTTTGTTACATCAAGGGTACTTATCTATTTGGCATCAAGTAAACTTCACGGGGATCCTTTTCTTTAGTGGGATTTATAGATTCAAATTGGGCAAGAGATGTTGATGGTCAAAAGTCTACTTCTGGTTATACGTTCAACATTGGTTTGGGTCCTATCACTTGGTCCAACAAAAAGAAACAATGCAATTGTTCTTTCTTCTATAGAGGCAAGGTACCAAGGGACTATCAATGTTGATCGAGAAGTTTTTGGGATTAGAAAATTGCTCACAGAGTTTGGTTTTTCTCAGGATCAACCTACAACGCTTTTGTCCGATGGTCAATGTGCGATCCACATTGCATGCAATCCAATTGAGCATTGATGTAACAAATACATTGAGGTCCATATGCACTATATGCAACAACTCCATGATCAAGTTCTTGACCTGCAATTTTGTTGTTCAGAAGAATAGGTTGTAGATATTTTCAGGAAGCCACTCACTGAATCCGAGTTCCTTCTCTTCAATCCTTTCTAGGAGTGAAGCAAGTTGTATTTACATGAGGATAGAATCTACATCCTCCTTCCTTCCCCTCAACTCCAAGTCAATCTTACGGGGGGATGTTGGTGTATAATTATGTGCACTTTATTTAATTAATTGTGCACATGGAAATAAATTAATTGTGCACAAGAAATAACTTGTAATTATCCATTTCATGGATAGATACAAAATTTAAGTAATATTAACCTAGAGAATCTTTTAATTATTGGATTAGTGAACTCAAAATTAAAAAGGAGTTTGCATGTAGTTTGCATGTAAGCATATGCTCTATAAATAAAGGACCTAGGTCCCCATTGTACTGGAAGATAATTGACAGAAATAATAGAGGCACTACCCATTTTCTCCATGGATGTTTCCCTTTTGAGGGTTTTACCATGTATATCTTGTGTCAATTTGTGTGTTTTTTGTTTTGCTAAGATCCTGTGGTCATGTGTATTTTTTCACATTTGGATCCTGGCTTGTCAAAAATCTAGTGGATCTGTATCCAAATCCTCATAACTTAGGTTGTATGAGAAAGTAATTGTTAAATTTAGAAATAATGAGGCTTTGTAAAATGAAGTTAACTGTAATATAGGGGTTAAACAAGGTTTTCCTTAGTCCCTTACCCTTTTGCGTATTTATATTGACAAGATAGAAACGTATTTGGAAGAAGCAGGTTGTGTTGGCACTACTTTGGCTAAGATAGTCATCATCCTTCTTCTTTATGATAATGATATTGTTCTTTTCGAGAGGTGTCTCTCTGACCTTGATAAACAATTAAGAATTCTCAAAGATTTATGTTCTATCTTTGGTATGTCAGTAAACACTAATAAGACAAAGGCTGGGATTATCAAATCTAAGAACACCAGTTATCCTAATTTTGTGTATGACAATAACAACTTCTAGGAGGTTAATTTGTACAAGTATCATGGAGTTAACAATCATCTCAAGATCAAATAGAACTATATTGTTGATAAAAGGATTAATGGAGAACGAAAAGCCTATTTTGGTCTTGAAAACAACTATAAAGAAGCATATTTTGTCTTCTAAGAAAAAAAGAAAGTCTTTTTTGACACACTTGTTACTCCAGTTATCTTATATGGATGTGAAGTTTGGGGTTGCAATATTTCTATATAAACTTGGAGGAAAATCGAGCTAAACCAGAAGTGTTTATAATCTATAATCTTAAAATTAAAGTAATATACTCTATCCAATCCTCCTCTTGGAGGTTTGGCTACCACCCATTGAGAGCAAGGCTATGATTAGGTACTTAATGTAGCAGCACAAGATAATTGACATGATATAATTTCTTCATAATGCAATTAAAATCACCTGAACCTAAAGAGAGGGTGGCATAAATATGTTGATTCTTGGTTAAACCATTGGAAAACAGACAGGGAAACAAGTCTACAAAATATTAATACCATTAAAACAACTATTACAACTAAATTTAAAGAGAAATCATGGTGCAACAAAGATATAGAGAATAAGAGAAATTCAAAGTACTATAAAGAGATCATCAACCCCAAGTTAGAAGATCAAAAGTATATTTCTACCATAGTTAGCTTAAAGAAGAAAATTAGCATTGCTAAAATAAGAACAAAATCTCACAACTGTCATAGTGAAACTGGGCATCGAATAAAACCTAAAACACCATGGGTGTTGATTTTTGTAGCTTAGATAGGTATTCCCACAAGAGGCCAAGGTGTCATACATGTGGGAATCTTTGTTGGCACCAGATTAGCCTTTTGTTTCAATGAAATTGGACTTGGGATGAGGCTAGGGATTCATGGGTTTGGTGATGGGCTTTGTGGGCTTGTGTTGGGGCTTCACACCCACAAAGAAATCCTAATTTGATGTTGACGTGTGGATGGGTTTCTATGTTGACCCCTAGGACTTGTATATAAAGGAAAGAGGTCATTGTGACATTTTCACATTGTGGAAGGATGTAGTTAGCATAAGTGAGTCTACACTTCTGCTAGGAGGCTTTGAGATTTCAGCAAAGGGAAAAGTTTGTAAGGTGGCAAATCTGGCCCAAGAGAAAGGAGGTTGTAGAGATCGAAGTGTACAGAAGTATTCGTACGCGGTTTTCAAGAGGGTGAATCGTGTATGTATGTGGTTTGACAGTAAGGTGAATCGTGTATCAACATTTGAGAAGGAGCAGGTTTGTACATGTTGACACTGACAGGTGACGTCAATAGGCCATACATGTGATCTGCAACGGATTTTTGGGCAGAGGATATTTCCAGGATATTTGTTGAGGTTTGATTTTCTTATTTGTATGGTTATTGGAGGACAAGGTTGTCCTCATATTTGGTGATATTGTATTGGTTGAGAGGACTAGTTTTGTCCTCAGTTTTGGTGATTTTGAGAGGACTGACTTTGTCCTCATGTTTGGAGAATTGGATAAAGGTACAAAACAAAAATTTTGTGTCTCTTATGCATTGATGATTCATCTATGATATTTGTGTTTCCACTGCATATATTTTCAGTCAATAATTTTCAATGTAAAATTGTTCAGTGATAACAACTAGGATTTTATTGTTAAGTTCACTAGGAAGCAATTTTCAGATCATAAAATTAGTCACATAGAGTTGCATGTGAAAATTGACATGGTATCAGATCTTGGGATATGAAGAGAAGAGGATAATCTTTGAGACACATAGTTGCAATAGGTGCTTGCAGATTTTTGTTTCTCTTCAGGAAGGTCACAGGTGATAGCTTTGAGAGGGAGATACAATGCTATTGCAGATGGAAGCAAGTTAGATGTGTTGACATATGCCAACCAATTTCCCACGATTTTTGTGTATTGTAGTAGATTTAGTGGCTCCTTTATATCAGTTTGTTGTTGAAACAAATCACCAAATTTTTGGATCCACATTAATGTAATCAGTTCTATGTAATTGTTTGAGAGCTGCAGTAAATCCATGTATGACCATAGAGGCTTGGGAGGTTGAGTGTGTGTAAACTTGGTCTGGTTGATGTAATATCTCCCTTGAATGATAAATAAACCGAATATCATTGTCCCATGGATGTTTCTCTGTATAGGGTTTTACCATGTAAAATCATTGTGTCAAATTTGTGTGATTGCATCTTGTTCAATATTTGCAATTAAACAAATCTAATTTTTTCTATGTTTCCACTACTCAACAAGTGGTATTAGATAAGGTGCAGCAGGTAAGCCAAGAGATTTGAGTATATCTTTGTGAGTTCAAGAACCTTTGGGTGAGATTTATCTTGTGAAGTCGAGGGGCATTATTTTTTACTTGGACGCTCCCCGAGGAGTGTTGGAGGAGCATCCCCCGCTCCTCGACTTGAGAAACTATATTTTCATGATCCAGACACTCCTAGTGCAAGACATGGGAAGCGTCACAAAAGGGACGTTCCCTATACATGAAGAAAGGAGCATCTCAATTTGGAAAGACATGATCTTTTCATCGGGAGAGGGGCTTCCAGACGCATGGCTATCAACTAGGGTGGAGCATCCTCCAATCAACGCATGAGGTAAGGTTTAAAACATATCCTTTTCATTTTGCATGAGGGAGTGATGTAAAGGATCTCCTCTTTATTATGCACATGAAATTCAACTTCATGAAGTGGAGGATGTTTTAATATTATTTGTAAAAGGTGGATTTTGTTTTTTAATAAAAGTTTTGATTTTTTGAAAAACCTTTTAACATATATTTTTGGGGTTCAATATTCAACTATAATATTATTGCTCCATTTTTAAAAGCTCAATTTATTAGCAGTGGTGTTGGGAGATTTGTGTTAATGGAAAAGGTGCAGAGTTCAAAATTTGAGATCGAGAAATTCAATGGAAAGACCAATTTCGAATTGTGGAAGGTCAAGATGCAGGATCTACTGGTGCAACAAGGGTTGCAAAAGGTGTTGGCGGGCAGGACAAAGAAACCAACAACCATGAAAAATTAGGAATGGGAATATTTGGAGGAAAAAGAACTAGGTACCATTCATCTATGTCTGGCAGATGAATTTATGTTTAATATCGTAGGAGAGGATACAAAAATAGGCTTATGGAGCAAGATGGCAAATGTGATTATGATGAAGTCCTTGACGAGCATAATCTTCTTGAAGAAGCAATTATACAGTTTGCGAATGAAATAAGGTATGAGAGTTGCTGACCATTTAAATACCTTTAATACCCTTATAGTTCAATTGACCAGTATGGAAGTTAAACTTGAAGATGAAGATAAAGCTATTACACTGTTGTGTTTGTTTCCTGAGTCTTGGGATAGTTTAGTCACCTCTATTAGCTTTAGCTCAATAGAATTTTTAGATTATGACTCTGTTGTGGGAGCTTTGTTGGCTGAGGAGATGAGGAGAAAATATAGTCAAGAAACCTCAACTTCAGAGGTGATGGTGATTAGAGGTCATCCCAAAGAGAAGAAACAAAGAAGTTATTCATTATCTAAGTCAAGAGGCAGAAAGGGTAGAGCAAAATTTTGGTACTGTGGAAATTGTAGGGTATCTCAAGAAAGATTGTTGGAAAAGAAAAGAATCTAAGGAGAACTCTACGAAATAAGAAAATTTGGCTGCAATAAATTTAGGTACAAATGATGAAGTTTTATCCATTTCTAGTAGTTTACAATATCATGAAGAATGGAAATTAGATTCAGGTGCCTCCCATCACATGTGCTCACATAGAAATTGGTTCATTTCTTATCAATCTGTTGATGAGGGTGTAGTGTTTATGGGAAATGGTATTCCCTATAAAACTGTTGGGATTGGAAGTATTAGAATCATGATGTTCGATGGTATTGTTAGAGAATTAACGGATGCACCTGAGCTTAATTTAAATTTGATTTCATTAGGGGTTTTGGATTTTGGTGGGTATAAGTATACAAGTCAAGGTGGAGCACTCAAAATGTTGAAAGTCAGTTTAGTAGTGATGAAGGCAATAAAGGTTGATAACCTTTATACGCTAGAAGGCAATACTAAACTAGAATATGAAGTAACGAATGTATCTTCTTTTTTATGGAAGATTCAACAAGGTCATATAAGCAAGAAATAATTGTAAGTACTGGTAAGTTGTAAATCACTTCCAGACTTAGAATATTTGTTTTTTAATTCCTGCTTGTTTTATATCTCTGCTAGTTATGATGATGGTGTAAAGGGATGTAATGTGTGGGATCCTACTGCCCACTAGATCATTATTAGAAAAGATATAGTATGTATTGAACAACCAGAAGGGTTAGTTGAAAATCACAACGATAGATTTTTTTTCATGCTCGAGGATTCAATGTATGGCCTAATGGTACCCAAGAAACTATACAAGAGTTTTGAATCCTTCACAGTGAAGCAAAATTTTTCAAGGGGTAAGTATGACTATATTGTTAATAGCAGATTCACTATCCTGATGTTATTTACTGATGATATGCTTGTTGCAAGATGAAGCATGGTTGATATCAGTGAGATAAAGGCTCAGTTGGATAGGACATGTTAGATGAAGGATCAAGGAGTAGCAAAACAAATTTTGAGCACAGAAGTACACAGAGACGATATAAATGGTAATTTGTGGTTATCATAGTAGAAATTGATACTGATGAAGTTCAGTATGAATATTGTGGAACCTGTTAATATCCATGTTGCTTTTCAATATAATGTTTCTTCAAGTTTTGGTCTAGGTAAGTCTTCATCAGGCCGAAGAAGTGTACATTGTCGAGGTATGACGATGTATGAGGCATTTGACCCAGGAGGATGAGGACACTTGCATAAATGAGTTGTGGTGGTCTGGAGTGGACTAGGCTGAGTGTCCATATGCAACTCGAGAGTGGACTATCGTATTGTTGTATCCCCCACTCCCTTTTGTAGAGATCGAAGTGTACAGAAGTGTTCATACATGGTTTTCAAGAGGGTGAATCGTGTATGTACATGGTTTGACAAAAAGGTGAATCATGTATCAACATTCAAGAAGGAGTAGGTCCATACAGGCTGAAACTGACAGGTGATGTCAACAGGCCATACAGGTGATCTGCAGCAGATTTGTGGGTAGAGGATATTTTCAGGATATTTGTTGAGGTTTGATTTTCTTATTTGTATGGTTATTGGAGGACAAGGTTGTCCTCATATTTGGTGATATTGTATTGGTTGAGAGGAATAGTTTTGTCCTCAGTTTTGGTGATTTTGAGAGGATTGGTTTTGTCCTCAGGTTTGGAGAATTGGATAAAGTTACAGAACAAAAAAAATTGTGTCTCTTGTGTATTGATAATTCATCTATGATATTTGTGTTTCCGCTGCATATATTTTCAGTCAATAATTTTCAGTGTAAAATTGTTCAGTGATAATAGCTAGGATTTTACTGTTAAGTTCACTAGGAAGCAATTTTCAGATCTAAAAATTAGTCACATAGAGTTTCATGTGAAAATTGACATGGTATCAGAGCTTGGGATATGAAGAGAACGGGATCATCTTTGAGACACATAGTTGCGATAGGTGCTTGCAGATTTTTGTTTATGTTCAGGAAGGTCATAGGTGATAGCTTTGAGAGGGAGCTACAATGCTATTGTAGGTGGTAGCAAGTTAGATGTGTTGACATATGCCAACCAATATCCCATGATTTTTGTGGATTGTAGTAGATTTAGTGGCTCCTTTAAATAAGTTTGTTGTTGAAACAAATCACCAAAATTTTGGATCCACATTATTGTAATTAGTTCTATGTAATTGTTTGAGAGCTGTTATAAATCCATGTATGCCCATAGAGGCTTGGGAGGTTGAGTGTGTGTAAACATGGTCTGCTTGATGTAATATCTCCCTTGAATGATAAATAAACTGAATATCATTGTCCCTTGGATGTTTCCCTGTATAGGGTTTTACCACGTAAAATCGTTGTGTTAAATTTGTGTGATTGCATCTTGTTCAATATTTGCAGTGAAATAAATCTATTTTTTTTTATGTTTCCGCTGCTCAACAAGTGATATTAGAGTAGGTGTAGCAGGTGAGCCAAGAGAGTCAAGCAGATCTTCATGAGTTCAATAACCTTTGGGCAAGATTTAGCTTGTGAAGTCAAGGAGCATCATTTTTTACTCGGACGCTCCCTGAGGAGTGTTAGAGGAGCATCCACTGCTCCCTGACTTGAGAAACTATATTTTCCGCATCCAGACGCTCCTAGTGCAAGACTTGGGAAGCATCACAAAAGGGACGTGCCCTATACATGAGGAAAGGAGCATCTCAATTTGGAAAGACACGATGTTTTCATGGGGATAGTCACGTCCAGACGCATGGCTATCAACTAAGGGGGAGCATACTCCAATCAACGCACGAGGTATAAGGTTTAAAATATCTCCTTTTCATTTTTGCGAGGGAGTGATGTAAAGGATATCCTCTTCATTATTCACATGAAAATCGACTTCATAAAGTGGAGGATGTTTTAATATTATTTGTAAAAGGTGGATCTCTTTTTTTAATAAAAGTTTTGATTTTTTGAAAAACCTTTTAACTTATATTTTTTTGGTTCAATATTGAACTATAAGATTATTCCTCCATTTTTAAAAGCTCAGTTTATTAGCAGTGGTGTTGGGAGATTTGTGTTAATGGAAAAGGTGCAGAGTTCAAAATTTGAGATCGAGAAATTCAATGGAAAGAATAATTTTGAATTGTGGAAGGTCAAGATGCGGGATCTACTGGTGCAACAAGGGTTGCAAAAGGCATTGGTAGGAAGGTAAAAGAAACCAACAACCATGAGAAATGAGGAATGGGAATATTTGGAGGAAAAAGAACTAGGTACCATTCGTCTATGTCTAGCAAATGAATTTCTATTTAATATCGTAGGAGAGGATACAAAAGTAGGCTTATGGAGAAAAATGGAAAATGTGTATATGACGAAGTCCTTGATGAGCATAATCTTCTTGAAGAAGAAATTATATGGTTTGCGAATGAAAGAAGGTATGAGAGTTGCTGACCATTTAAATACCTTTAATACCCTTATAGTTCAATTGAATAGTATGGAAGTTAAACTCAAAGATGAATATAAGGCTATTATGTTATTGTGTTTGTTGTCTGAATCTTGGGATAGTTTAGTCACCTCTAATAGCTTTAGCTCAATAGATGTTTTAGATTAGGACTCTGTTGTGGGAGCTTTGTTGGCTGAGGAGATGAGGAGAAAATCTAGTCAAGAAACCTCAACTTTAGAGGTGATGGTGATCAGAGGTCGTTCCAAAGAGAATAATCAGAGAAGTTCTTCACGATCTAAGTCAAGAGGCAGAAAGGGTAGAGAAAAATTTTTGTACTGTGGAAAAATAGGGTATCTCAAGAAAGATTGTTGGAAAAGAAAGAATATGAGGAGAACTCTATGAAAGAAGCAAATTTTGCTGCAACAAATTCAGGTATGAATGATGAAGTTTTATCCATTTCTAGTAGCTTACAATATTAGGAAGAATGGAAATTAGATTCAGGTGCCTCCCATCACATGTGCTCACATAGAAAATTTTTCATTTCTTATCAATCTATTGATGAGGGTGTAGTGTTTATGGGAAATGGTATTCCCTGTAAAACTATTGGGATTGGTAGTATTAGAATCAAGATGTTCGATGGTATTGTTAGAGAATTAACGGATGTTATATATGTACCTGATCTTAAGTTAAATTTGATTTCATTAGGGGCTTTGGATTTTGGTGGGTATAAGTATAAAAGTTAAGGTGGAGCACTCAAAGTGTCAAAAATCAGTTTAGTAGTGATGAAGGCAATAAAGGTTGATAACCTTTATATGTTGGAAGGCAGTACTGAAGTGGCATCCGAAGTAACAAATGTATCTTCTTGTTTATGGTTGAAGCAACAAGGTCACATAAGCAAGAAATAATTGCAAGTACTGGTAAGTTGTAAATCACTTCCAGACTTAGAATCTTTGTTTTTGAATTCCTGCTTGTTTTATATCTCTGCTAGTTATGATGATGGTGTAAAGGGATGTAATGTGTGTGATCATACTTCCCACAAGATCTTTATTAGCAAAGATATAGTATGTATTGAAAAACCAGAAGGGTTAGTTTAAAATTATAATGGTAGATTTGTTTGCATGGCACTCGAGGATTCATTGTATGCCCTAATGGTACCCAAGCAAGTGTACAAGAGGCTTGTATCCTTCACGATGAACCAAAATTTTTCAATGGGTAAGTATGACTATACTGTTAATAGCACATTCACTATCTTGATGTTATTTACATATGATATGCTCGTTGCAAGCTGAAGCATGGTTGAGATTAGTGAGATAAAGGCTCAGTTGGATAGGACATTTCAGATGAAGGATCAAGGAGTAGCAAAAAAAAATTTGAGCACAGAAGTACACATAGACGGTATACATGGTAAGTTGTGGTTATCACAACAGAAATCGATACTGATGAAGTTCAGTATGAATATTGTGGAACCTGTTAATATCCATGTTGCTTTCCAATATAAGTTCTCTTCAAGTTTTGGTCCAAGTAAGTCTTCATCAGGTCGAAGAGTTGTACATTGTTGAGGTATGATGATGTATGAAGAATTTAACCCAGGAGGATGAGGACACTTGCAGAAATGAGTTGTGGTGGTCTAGAGTGGACTAGGCTGAGTGTCCATCTATAGCTCGAGACTATTCAGAGAGAGGACATAGGATCAATTGCAGCATGTGCGTAGACACTAGGAGGTCTTCCTACATCTTGGGAACCATTTATGAAGGGGATCTATGAAAGAGAGATGTTTCCAGGGTTTGACAGATGGTGGACTGATTCTGTCAAGGAAGAGACTCAGTTAGAGTCCAGGGATGACTTGGATGATGGACTTGGTCAGACGTTCATTGGATGGTCGTAACCTAGGTAAGCAACATGATTTCCTTGAGATGAGCGCATGGTTCTTATGCAGTGAGATCCATCAACACATGACAGGGGAACATGATTTGTTCGTGAGCTTCACAATGTCTAACTCAGGTATTTACAAGGAGCTTGGTAGGTGAACTAGGCATGTTGTACAAGGATCTAGAGCAGTGATATTTTGGATGGAGTCAGGGGGTGTGTTGCAAGTGGAATATGTGTTATGGGTACCAGGAGAGTGTTGTCAACCTCAGGGATTGAGGAGTAGGGCTATGTAGTGTTGTTCCAGGATGGAAAAGTATTGTTTTTTCCCAGATGATCTAGTTTCAAATCAGCGGTGGTTCTTGGATTTAGAAAGGGAAACCTATATAGGCTAAGGAGCTAGCCTATGCGTGTTATGGCCAACAGTGGCAGAGAGAGAAATGAGGAGGAGCACAAGTCTCCACCAGTGGTGAATAAGGTGGGACCACCTATTGAAATTGACACTTGACATTGAGAGGGGGGGGGGCCAGTGTCCCAAAACTTTGGACAATTTTTCACTTTTCATAAATTAACTGAACAACAAATATTTATTTCATTTTCTCAACCAATATATAAAAGAATAAATATTTTATTTATTTATTTAACTTGAATGAATACATAAGATCAATCTTTGAATATCTTCAACTTCAAGCAACTATGAGAGACCCATCTCTCTGTTACAAGACCCAGCTTGTAGTTCTCAAATCCAACTGAGAAATGAGGAATCCAATCCTCATAACAAGTCCCAACTTGTTGATCTCAGATTCAATTGAGATGTGAGGAATCCAATCCTCATACAAGACCCAACTTGTAAACAAGCACCAACCTAATAGAATGAACCTTCATTCAATCCATTATATATAAATATATATACTTCAACAAATTCAACTACACCTTCTTCTCACCATTCTTTCTTGTTTATATAGTCTTCCAACTGGTGTGAATTTGAATCATTGTGTCTTTTGTTATTTGAACCATTGTACCTTTTCATTTAAATGATAATATTAAACTTTAAATAATATCAT
Source organism: Picea glauca (assembly GCA_000966675.3). Lineage (NCBI taxonomy): Eukaryota > Viridiplantae > Streptophyta > Pinopsida > Pinales > Pinaceae > Picea > Picea glauca. The sequence continues at coordinate 1,039,994 of JZKD02S2222751.1, read as the reverse complement.
TTTTCCTTTTATCCTTTATTCATAATGCTCATGATTTAACTCCCTTAATCATGATAGTGTGTTGGTTCTTTTGTCTTCATGAGTTGATCACATACATGGATTGACTCATTATATCGTACTCATGCTTCCGCTACATTTTAATTTCACCAACAGATCATATTTGATCTTTTAAAGATTCTTTGTATTTGTTCTAGTGTTAATTCTTTGTCGAATTAAATCTGAATGAGGTGCTTCCTTCAAACCATTTTCATATGACCATAGGTGAAAAACCACAGGCTTATTGATTTAAGCACTGCTTCTTCTTTTTCCCTTTGTTTCTTTATTCCATACGACCGTAGGTGGTGACTAGGTGCTAAGCTAAATAAGTGCTTGATCACTTGTCAAGATCGATGGTCACGTTTTAATCGCACAATGAGATGGACAACTGTCATTACTTCGGGAATTTGTCCTTCACGACTTCCAGCCTCTTTAAAAATATCCCGAACAAAAGATGTATGTCCATAATATTCAACGGTTTAGAATGTTCTCTGAAGTAGATCAATGGTTAGCGTCACTTCATGGTTTATGCTTATTCTATCCTTCCACTGTACTTGATCAATGGTCGATAACACTCCCGAATTAGATCAATGGTTAGAATTAACTTCGGCCTTCGACACTTCGAGTGATTTCTCCTTCATAATCCTTCAATATTCTAGAGTTCATTTCATCGAAGTAGATCAGACAGTTGGATTTTATTTGCACGATGAATGGTTCTCGTTCATTTCGGAACTTCGGGACTTCAGGTATTTGCTGGTGGTGAAACTCTCAAAGTACAAACTCTCAAAGTGACATAACTTGCTGACGTCACTTGTTGACGTGGCACTGACTGAGTGGCTACCACATGTCACTTAGATTCGTGACTTACGCATACCTGAAATGGAAAATGCACTTTGACACTTGTCATCATCTGATTGCACCACGTGTCCTTGCTAATGTGGATCTCCTCATGTGGCACATGTTCTTCTCCTGGATCTAACAGTTGTCCTAACTCCCAAAATGTTTCTCAGATCGATGAGTTAGAGTGACTTTGGAACTTCATCCTTCAGGTGAAATCATAAGTTCTGAATCCTTTTTCGCCGAAGTGGTCAGTGCCAAAGTTGACCATTATTTTGATCCAACGACCATCATGTATTGTCCGGATCTGATGGTCCTCATTTAACCCGAAAAATATTAACTCAATCTAACGACTATCAAGAATTCAGGTATTCGGGATCTCAAGCCTTTTGCCTTGCTTATCCTATCCTTCTACTTTCCTTGATCCAACGGTCAGGATATTTCCCAAAGTGTTCCTTAGATCAGACGGCTTGCGTCTACTTCAAGACACTTTGTGGCTTACCCTATCCTTCCACTAAACTTTCTCCAACAGTCGGGATACTTCTCGAAGTGTTCCTGAGATCGGACGACTCATGTCCACTTCGGGACTTTGGCCTTCAGGTAATATTACTTGTTCTCAACCCTTTTCTGTCGAAGTGGTCAGTGCCGAAGTTGACCACTACTACCTTGGTGCACTCTAAATAGATCAACGGTTGAGGGGTTTTCCAGATCCGATGGTTGACGTTCACTTCAGGACTTCGTAGCTCTGACTTTCGTCTTTGATTATCCTATCCTTCCACTCAACTTGATCCAATAGTTGAGAATTCTCCCAGAGTAGATCAACGATCAGGGATGATTGTGGGGTCCCAACTAGCACAACGTTTAAAACTATCGTCAAGCTCCGCAATGGAAACTGCTCATTGGTAGTGAAATTGATGCCAACCGTAGATCTATTGGTGGGTGACGATCGACGGTCTAGAATAATTGCGGGATTGGAATTAACGAATTGTTTAATTCTCCCTTCGCGCTCCGCAATCAATCCTTGCCCTTGATCTGGTGCTTGCATATCCAACGGTCATGACTTGATCTGATCGTTGAATAGTCCTCCAATGGTCCTTCTCTTTGTAACTCCCATATATGACGGTCCTGGTTTGTCCTGTGAGGATTTCAATCTCGATGGAATTTCTACAATGTGCTCTTCCTTATGAGCTTTGATCTCTACATACTGTCTGACATTTTCATTCTCTGCATATTGTTTGACATTTTCATTCTCTGCTAACTATTATACAATTGACATCAATGAAAATTTCACCAATGATAACTCATAAATGACAATTCATCATAACAACTTATCATCACATCACAATGACATCGACTATTGACATAAATGACAACATATCAATGACAATATGTCCAACAATCTCCCCTCTTGTCATTGAGGGATACACACTAACTTCATACACAAACTCCCCCTGTGATGATGCTTTTATCTATGAAGTTACTCTCCGCCTTTGACATCAATGGAAAAGGGTTTCTCCCCTTATGATCAACCTCTGTCTGTTTTCATTTTATTGACCAAAATATGAACTTGGGTAACTCCCCCTACATTCATGCTCTCCATGCCATGATTGAATGACTACCCCTGTCAATATGCTCTCTTCGCCTCTGACTACTTTCCCCCTTTGTTTCTGAAAGGGTAGCTCTTTATGACAAGGTCTCTTCTCCTATTAATTTTAAAAACTCTTGGCATAATCCTTTGATTTTGTAGAACCCAATTTAAACTTCTTTTTGTATTTTCTTTTTTTGGCTAACAAATTATGACTTCATCAGAATTTGATATTGTCCCATATTCTTCTATAGGCACTTCCTTTTATTAGGCTTGATTTATTTCATATTGAATTTCACATTATTTATTAGGACCTTCACCCATCATGTTCTTATTATTAATTTCTTCATTTTCAAGTGTAATATCATCTTTCTTGCTTTCTCCTTCAGATTTTCTTCTCCATATCTTTCTATGAGATATTCTTCTTTTTGGATTTTCTCTTTCTAATTGTGTTTTTGGAGATTTGACATCTCCTTTCTTCTTCCAACTTTTATTAGATTTTATCACTAACTTGAATGACTTATTTGAGGATTGAATTTTTGAACTCCTGTAGCTTTGGGATTTGTGCCCAAACCTATCACAATTGTAACATCTCATTGTATGAAAATTTTTTGTTGTGTGCCCAAAAAAATTACATCTCCAACATCTAATTGAGTTTTTGGATTTTCCTGTATATCCTTCCTCTAGTTTCTTGTAGTCCATTTCTTTATGGCCAAAGCTATGACAAAAAAAGAAATAGCCATTGAAGTTGTTTCCATTATTGATTTTATTTTGGCTTGAGAAATCTGTCATTTTATTTTCTTCTTCCTTTTTACTTATATAGCTTCCTTCCTTAACAAAGTTTATGACTTGTAATTTCTTTCTAATTGCACCTTTTCCTTTTGAGAAGGATGATCCTTTCTCATGTTTGTAAATGATGCTCCATTTGTTATTGTCTTCTTTCTTATTGTATCCAAGACCAGTTTTGTCATCAGTTGATCTTTGGCTCTTCCAAATCTTATCTATGATAGCTGAGCTATTCTGGAAATTGACAATCTTATTTGTCTTTTCATTCATCTTTTTGAGATTGACTATTTCTAACTTCAATATTTGACATAATATTTCCTTTTTAGTCAATTGAATCTTCAGGGCTTTGTTGACGATTAAAATCACAATGAGGTTTTGCCCGTAAAGTATTGCTAAAGCCTATTATTATAAGATAACAATATAAATAATACTAGTAGGTGGGACCCCCTTGCAGATTCGAAGATCAGGTCTAGCTCTTATTTCATGTTTATGATGTTGTTCGACACTGCTTACATCATTGATGAAATCTGAGTTTTTATTGGAAATGAATAAGGCCTGTTATGTGGGACAAGTGAATGTTGGGTAAGGCATGTTATGTTTTTTTCTAATCTCTAATCACATGTTACGATTGCCTATGTTATCCATTGCTACCATTTCTATCTATTCCTGGATTCGTTACTTTGACACCTGCACAATAGACATGTTAGTAACAATATGTAAAGAGAAGTCGAAAAAAGGAAAAAGCAATATAAACAAATGCAAAAGGAAGGAATTTAACTATGCTAATATACTACTCTACATGCATCGAAATTAAAATGATCGTTGATAATCCTAGCTAACAAGTTAATAGCTATGCGATTTGATTGAGTTATATGAAACATGGTTGATTTATGTTATGGCATAAGTTGGAAATGGATAAATGTGATATGGGTCGTGATATTGGCAATTAGTGGGTGATGGTTTCGATACATGGTTTAATTGAATGAGTTAATGGGAAGCTTGTTGGCGTGTACTAAGGAATTAATTGAATGGGGATGGAGGCGACGTGCATTTACTGCACGTCACCCTTACTCCTTCCACTAGTCGCCACCCTAGTTAGCTATTGTTCAACTGTGTTTGTTGTGGTTAGGCTTCGAATTTCAAGTAGAGGGAGAATCACTCGTCCAACTCGCGTTTTTAAGGTGCTTTTGATTACAGGTATGTCTTTTTTTTCCATCCATGAGTCTGCTCTGGTTATGAAATAGATATTGGCTCAGATGTATGGGTTTATGCTTTCCTTAAGTATGGCAACTGTGTAAAATTGTGATATTTTTTGGAATGAATCATTGGTGGCTTTCACTATGATAATGTTTGAAGTCACAGTGTTATTGGTCATTCTAAGTGTTAGCAGCCATAAAGGCTCTCTGTCATCCTTGTTGGTTTTAGTTGGAGGGTTTCTTCTAGTCTAGAGTGGCTGGCTATCTTCACGCATTCGTATCACCATACCCAGTCTTTGGCTTTTATGGGGTTTAATGGGTTGGAAGCTCCTTGTGTCACTGCGCATTGTTCACTTGGGTATTGGGTTGTTCATTCTACTAATGGTCGCGCAGTGGGTTATATTTCTTCTTCTCGGCTCTGTTTCATCTCAGTGTTGTTAGTTGGTTGGCTGGGAGAGCCACAAGGGTTATACCTTGCATGTGCTAAGTATCATTACAGGGACAAAATGGAGCCTTGCTCCTCTGTTCATAGCCTCTCCTGTCATGAGAATTGTCACCCTGTCTGCGAAGTCAATTGTGGTATACCCTGTCTGTGCACCGTTGGTCTCGTAGGTTTTCACCAATGAGAGGAGTCGACTCTAGTATCCCTGTGTTGGTCCACAAAGAAAACCCTTGATTTCTCAACCCCGAGTGTTTTTAGAGGGGACCGTTATGACCTGTTGGGTATATTGTTGGTTGTTATGGATTGGTTGTGTATTGTCGACAGAGTTGATTACTAGCTCGCCCCGTTGATTATGTGACAGTGGTGTTGGTTTTGGTATCTAGTCACTGTATTTGTTATTATAATTGAATGGATAAGCTCAGCATGGTTAATTGGATGATTGTTAAATCGAATACACAGTCATTGTCCTTGTGATTATTGAATTGATAACCCAACACTATTTTTAATTGATTAAGTCACAACATTTCTTCGTGCATGATGCATGGGTATGTGTGGCGTTCCTACAACATGTTAGGTTGAGTTGTTGATTATTATGACTGTGTGTTTTAATTTCCATGGAAGTATTTCAATCGGGGTGATTATGGTATGGCCATCCACTGTGTATTCTATGGATATTATTGGTTGCACCCTCAGAGATGGTCATGGGGTTTTTAAAAAAAATGGTTTTGTTGCAATTTGATCAACTTATGGGATGAGATCAGGTTTACTGTTTCTACCTTGCTATATTTATTGATAGCCCAACATTATGGTTGTTTAGATTCAGAGTAGTTGGATCTGTGCAGTCACAGAAGGGCTCTTGCGTTTTGTCAAATGTCTATGTGTTTCACAACATAATATGTGTTAAATGGTGATGGTTGCCTGTGAGTTTAAATGACAAGTCAAGGTCTTTGCATTTAAAATATTGATGGATGTATGTGGCTGTCAATTATGTGTATTGATGAATATCATGTTTCCTAGCAAAGATAAGAACAGGATTTGTGACAGTATAATTTCATTACAATCTAATTATTAAATGAATTAGAGGACAAGATCAGGCACGATTTTTGTGTCTGTATTTGATGATTGAAATAATTGGCAGTGGTTGATGAGTTGGCGCTGAAAAAAGTGGAAATAATTCACTGTGTATTCATTTGGAAATTGTTTAAAAATGTTAAATGGATAAATGAGAAGAGCAGAGCTCCTCTACAGGTTGTTGTGGAATGCATATTGTCTTGTTTTGGTGACACTATGTTACAGATTGACTACAAACAGTGAGCAGGTTAATGCACATAATTGTTTAAATTTTACATAGTAGTTGTTCTTTTGGCACAGTGATCATTTTGGTTGGTGTTGATCTTTTACATTGATTTGGAATGATTGTATGGATTACTTAATTAATTTTATGAACAATACCCACTCTCTTTCCCTACCATTATTTCACTTTCTACTAATTACAACCCCCTTGCCTTCCCACATTCATTTTTCATTCCCTGTTATAAAATTTAATTACAGTCAAGAGGAATTATGTATTGAAGTAGTATGAAGTCACAGTGTCTTGGTTGGATTACAGTGATATTTTCTTCGATTTGCGTTACAGTTGATTGTTATGGTATTTGAGCAGTAACCATGCTTCTTTCTCCCTCATTTTATCATTTTTCACTCAATATAAAACCCTCGCATATCCCAGAACCTTTGTTCACCCCCTGCTCATCAACAACAGTTAAACAATTTGTATGGATTGGATTGCATGAGTCTGATATGTTGCTGAGCCAAAATCTATTTCATATTTTTAAAGATTCATCATGCATAGTTGTTAAAAGGACTATTTGTTAATCAATCATGCATGTAGGAATGAGATTTTTCAGCCGAGGTAGCCATGGAAGGGGAAACCGAGGGAGAGGTAATTGGAACAAAGGACCAAGAAGGTCGATATTCTCCATACACTTTGACGCTGACTCATAAGAGTTAGGCCAATTGTTTCAGGCCAGATTTTTCAATTGGATTGGGCAAGGAGTGGTCCAAGCTAGGCCTGAAAGCCCTCCTTTCCAAGCTCCACAAGCCCTTGGTATTCTTGTGCCCCCTCATGTCTCATTGCAGCATGAGGTTCCCGAAAACAATGGATGGAAAGAGATTTTCCACCCAACAGTCTCCCAACATTGTGGCTGGCCCAATTTTTCCTTACCTGCTCCCCCGCCTGTTAAATAGATTGCCCAAGCTGCACCTGTCCACTCACCAGTTTAGTCCTCTCATGCTAGCAAAAGGTTTAAAACCAAGGCCCACCATGCCCTTGACAAAGGAAAATCCACTTATGCTCCTTCCTCACCCTCCAATGGCTCTAATAAATCTGTGTCTTCTTGGATGCATTTGAGGGATGATTGTTCTCACGTGATAAATGAGATTAGGCCTAAAGGCTCATCATAGACAAAGGAAAATTCAAAAAAATCGAAGGGTGACAACAACAATCAAGGAAATATTGCATCTCATAGCGGGAAATATGGTTTTTGAGTTTTTATGTTATTTATGTTGATGACAGTTGACTTTAGAAATTTTGGACAACATGTTTTCTTTGGATATATGAGTAATATATTTTTTGAAAATAATTTCAAATATCTTGAGATAAATTGTCAAAAGTTAATATGATGATGGGAGTCATAATGAGGGGTGTTTTGATTAATTAACTAGTATGTTATGATTGTTAAGATCTAAAGGGAGCCACAAGGGGTCCCACCTACTAGTTATTATTTATTCATAACCCTTATTATGATTATTACTTTTCCCCCTAACTAAAAAGTTGGTTGAGTCTTTTAATTAACTTAACTAATGAGGTGGTTCAACTACTTCAACCAAATCTAATTTTCTTAAAGGTAAAAGGAAAGGGAGGAACAAGAGGAGAATAGAAGGAGAAGCATACTAAGGTTTGCTCTTTGATTTTATGCTGAGATAGTTCAGTTTTCATTCATTCCTTAATTTATCACAAGCCTAATTCTTTTTTATGATAGTAGGGTCTTATTGTAGACAACAAGATTCAAGGTTGAATTACATCATTCAGACACTTGTTTTTCAGAGGTGTTGATCTATCTTTGATAGTCTGTGTAGACTTGTTTATTTGTGAATTATTTTTCATGACTAACAAAGGCTATTGTGAAGATTCGAGTGGGAAACAATCTGTGGCAAGATGATCTATCTTTTAGAGTTCAATTTTTTATTTTCTGTCAGAGGTCCTTTTGTCTGTTCCATCGGGGATGTCTAAATTTGACTTTGGTCCGAAATTTCTGCATGAAATTTTGTAAAAGGAATGAATCTTTGGTGAATTGGAATGAAATAAAGAATTGATTTATGTCTCATCTGTCTTGATTATCATCTTGGTGTCTTTACTTCTGTCTCTAAATTTATTTCAGTAAGTATTTTATTTAGAAAATCATATATAAATGAATTTTCCAGCAAGCTTTTAATTGTGAAAAAGACTAGCCTAATCACTTGTAATCAATACTTGTGAGTTAGGATTTTATTTTTAATGGCTATAAACATAGGGTGACATTCCTGTCTATTTTTATTTAGCCAAGCAGAATTTGAAAATGCTTGAGTAAGATCATTTCATATCTTTTCCTCAATAGACATCTTCCACTTCTTTAGCATGTTCAAGTTGAGTCTTTAGATTGATGATTATTTCTTCTATCTCATCCAAGACTTCTTTGAATTTAATAGTTTTGTCATATGTCTTAAATTCTTCCATATCTTTTGTTAGATCAAAAACTTTAGTTTTCAATATTTTGATTTCTTCCTCGTATTCTAGTTGAATCCTTTTGAGGTTGATGGCTTCTAATTCAAACATTTGTCATGATTCTTCCCTTTTAGTCATTTGAATCTTCCATGCTTCTTCCTTTTTCTTAGATTCTTCAATTTGAGTCATTATATCTGCATTAGTACTTTCATTTATCATTTTGAAATTGATGATTTCCAATTCCAACATGTGGTAAGAATTTTCTTTCCTTGTTAACTGAATCTTTAGTTATTCTTCACTTTCTTTAATTTCCTCAAGTTGAGTGTTTAGAATGTTAACTAATTCTTCTGATTCTTTTAGTACTTCTTTTCTTTTATTGTCATGTGTCTTTAATTCTTCCATCTCTTCTGTTAGATTAGTAACTTTGGTTTTCAATCTTTTGATCTCTTCTTCTTTGTTTTCTAGCTGAAACTTTTGTTCATTCTCTTCAAGGTTAGATTGATCTAACTGTTGAAGTTTCTCCAACTCTTCAAAAGTTGACGCAGGTGCGCCTTCAGGCAGTGTCCGCTCATTGGACCTCCTCCTTACTTGGCCCAAAGAACTGAAAATCTCTTCTAATTCCCTATCAGGAATTTTCCACACCCACAGTAGTTCTCCAAAAGATCTCCCTTAGCAATCGAGAAATCGGACTTTGTAGTTTCACGAGTCTTGTGGTCGGTGGTTTTGGATTCTCAAAACCCCGATCCCCGATGCAAGTCAATGCTGACTCTTACCTTTCTCTATCGTAACTTTCTCCTATCATGATTTCGCTACTCGCGATGCTCAACAACTCGATTTTCCAACTCCCGATGCCCGATACACCGAAACTCCGACGCACGCATGAGTTGTCCCTTCAACTCCTGCCACTTCTATCGTGATTTCAGACTTCGCGAATCCTGATGTCAATGTCTCGGCGCTTCTCACTGCGAAACCCCAATGAATTATGCCACTTGTCTTCCACTCTGACTCTTGTGGTCCCACACAACTCTTCCGTCGGGATATCGTGTTTCGCGATTCCAAGCTGCAAGAGTATCCGGTCTCTAAAATCTCTGATGCTCCAAACCCCGACTTCTTTGGATATTCTGACATGCATCCCAATTGATGGATGGTTCTGAGTCTGTCGGAATATCGTGGATCATGATATCACAATTCCTGTTGCAATACTTTGGAGGTTCGATCTACGAAATCTCGATACATGATATACGTGTAGATCCAACGGTCCTGGATGACTTGGATCAACGCTCTATCTGTCCTAAGCTTAAACCTTCGAGAATACACCATTGTATCTCCCCTGCACATCCAAAAGATCTGACGACCCACAGAAATTCACGGATTCTCCTCGGAGAATACCGACCTTCCGTTCCTTCCCAATGAATTCTGTGAAAGGACTAAGTGTTCTTTTCCATGAAACTCATTCACCTGCTCGAAAACATGCGATGCTTCCCTCGAACTTCAAGTCACAACTTTTCCTCGCTATTCTCCAACAAACTCAAAGTCCTATCCTTCCTGAGCTTTTCCCATAGCTTTGAGTCTTTATAAATAAAACTCTCTTTCACACACTCCTTACGGCAAACCTTCAACAACATCTAAGTGTTGAAGTCCCTCAACTCTACACACCCCTGCAGCTGCAGTCTTTCAGCTCTTTACTCAAGTTCACAACCCTGAGACTTTTACCCAGCCTGTACACTCCTTGCATGGCCCTGTGCCCAACTACACCTTTGAGGAAATGAGAACAAAAGCTATCTCTATTTGAACCCCTCTATCAGCGCACTCCTTACAGACAATTTGACTGCACTCCTTGGAGGAATTCTACAGCTCAAATAGAGAAACAATTGAAACGCATTCCTTCACCCTTTTAGGCTTCAATTCAAACATGAAATCATATACACAACACATAAAAGCAAATGTGTGACTGAAAGCAACCATTCATGAGCACATCAACATCAATACACAAAGAACAGACACAAAAACCATGAATTTGAATCAATCTCTTCTATTAATTCAAGTATCTGTACATGGGTGTTCTTACACAGCTTTCTGCATGCTCTTGCTCCAATGCTCCAGAATTCTCGATAATACAAATGCACAATGAGGGTGTCTATATCCCGTTTCCCTCTTGCGCTCTAAAGCTATCAAATCTAAAATTAAATTTCTATCTACCTGCATTAACTATTTTAAATGCTGTCTATCTACTAAGGACGAGAGCTATCCGCTCAAGGTCCACTTACAATATAAAAAGTGCGCTTCATCTTAATGGTTCATTTAATATCATGCAACAATTCGAAAGTGTTTTCAAAATTTGTGCTGGCTTGTCCAGCTGTCTTTCGCTTCCACGCTGGCTCGCTTGATGTGTTGGTGATGCTCTTGCATCATACGCCCTTGCTTGAAAACTTTCAGGGGATCCTTTCCATGACATCATGCATGGTCTATCCATGCTTCTGTATTTCTGCTTCAGTCTCCCAGCTGGCATCTTCAACTGGGTGGTTCTTCCATTTGACCAGATACTCAAAGTATTGCTTCCACCTGGTCTTCTTGCTGACCCTCTTGTCCAGTATGCACTCCATCTATGGCTTCTCTGCAACTGGCAATTGTTTCATCCACTGGATCACTGGTTGCTCAGCTCCAGTCTTTACTTCTCTAGCCTTGTATGGGTACAAATATGAGATATTGAATATCGGAGATATTCCGATCCCATCGGGTAGTTCAATCTCATAAGCATCTGTCCCAAATTTTCTCAAGACCTTGCATGGTCCGATTTTCTTCATATTTAGCTTATTGTATGTTCCCCTCAGGAACCTTTCTTTCCTCAAGTCTGCCAGAACTAGATCACCAACTTCAAACTGAAGTTGTCTTCTATGCTGATCGGCTTTGTGTTTATACTCCTAGCTTGATTTCAACAGTCGCTCCTTCACCTAGCTGTGAAGTTCTTTCATCGTCTCTGCGAACTCTTCTGCACTAGCGCTGCTAGTAGCAATTTGTTCCAAATCTCTCAGTTTAGAAATTCCCCTCAGATGCATACCATAAACAACCTGAAATGGACTTTTCCCTGTGCTCTGATTCACTAAATCGTTATATGCAAACTCTACCTGTGGTAATATATTGTCCCACTGGCTGTGGTGTTCTGTCACCAAGCTTCTCAACAAGTCTCCCAAACTTCTGTTGACCACTTCTGTTTGTCCATCCATCTAAGGATGATACGCTGAACTAAATAACAGGTTAGTTCCCAGCTTCTTCCATAAGGTCCTCCAAAAATGCCCTATGAATTTGGTGTCTCTGTTCGAAACTATACTTCTCGGCAAACCATGAAGTCGAATGACCTCTTTGAAAAACAGATTAGCAATGTGAGTTGCATCACTGGTCTTCTGGCATGGAATGAAGTGTGCCATTTTAGAAAACCTATCCACTACCACAAAGATTGAATCAACACCTCTTTGTGTCCTTGGCAACCCCAATACAAAATCCATGCTTATCGCCTCCCACGACCTCTCTAGTATGGGCAATGGCTGATAAAACCCTGCATTCTGCTTCCTTCCCTTCGAATGCTGGCAAAATCTACATCTGTCTACAAATCTCTTGACATCTGCTCGCATTCCTGGCCAAAAATATGACTCATTCAATTTTGCGAACATCTTGTCATGGCCAAAATGTCCTGCCAATCCTCCATTGTGTTTCTCCTTCAGCAAGTTCTCCCTCATGGAGCATTTCGGAATACACGGTTGATTGCCTTTGAACAACAATCCTCCCTAGATCATATAGTCTATCCAAGGGCTTCTATCTCTGAGAACTAGATTCTCAGCTGCTTCATACGCTTCCTTGAAATCCTGATCATCTGCGTACATGTCCCTGAGATCTGCAAAACCTAACGTTTTGACTCTGAACTCCTGCAACAACAAACACTTCTTGCTCAAAGCATCAACAACTTTGTTAGCAGTACCAGAAATATGATTAATCACAAAAGTGAAATTCTGCATATACTCAACCCATTTGGCATGTTTCTGATTCAACTTCTCCTGTTGAGTCACAAACTGCAGTGCATGATTTTCACTATACAAAACAAATTCTTTCGGGATCAAGTAATGCCTCCATTTCTTCAATGCCTGTATGATAGCATAGAATTATTTATCATACGTGGAGTATTTCAATTTTGCTTCATTTAGCTTCTCACTGAAGTACGCGATTGACCTGTCTTCTTGACTTAAGACTGCCCTAATTGTAAATCCGCTTGCATCACATTTCACCTGAAATGTCTTCAAGAAATATGGCAACACCAACACTGGTTGTTCCGTGATCTTCCGTTTCAACAGATTGAAAATTTTTTCAGCCTCAGCCATCCAGTGAAAAGAATTATGCCGCTTCTTCACTGTATCCATCATCGCTGCACTAATTCCACTTAAATTCCTGATGAACTTCTAGTAGAAACTAGCTAACCCGTGAAAACTTCTCACCTCAAAGATATTCTTCGGTGATGGCCAATTCTTGATTACTTCCACCTTATCTGGATCCATCCTCAACTCATTAGCCAAAATAACAAACCCCAAGTAAATGAGCTCTGTCTTCATGAATGAGGACTTCTTCATATTTATCAACAACTTCTCCTGTTGTAGCTTCTGCATCACTATAGCCAAATGCTTCAAGTGTTCTGCCATTGATTTACTATAAATCAGTATGTCATCCAAATACACAATGACAAAATTCTCGATGAATTCCCTCAGGACTTCATTCATCAACCTCATGAAGGTACTTGGCATATTTGTTAAGACAAATGGCATAACAAGCCATTCATACAAACCTTCGTTTGTCTTGAATGTTGTCTTCCATTCATCACCTTCTCTCATGCGAATCTGGTGATATCCACTTTTCAAATCAATCTTTGAAAAGTATTTTTCTCCGCTCAAGCAATCCATCAGATCATCCATCCTCGGCAATGGAAATCTGTACCTGATGGTTATCTTATTAATCACCCTTGAGTCAGTACACGTCCTCTAGCCTCCCTCTTTCTTCGGACTAAGTACTATTGGAACAACACACGGACTCAAGCTTTCTCTGAACAAACCTTTGTCCAATAACTCCTAGACTTTCCTTTTAACTTCTTCATTTTATTGCGGCGTCAATCTGTACGCGGCTTGGTTTGGCAAACTGGCTCCTGGTATGAGATCAATGTGATGACTCACACTGCTCATCGATGGCAATGAACAAGGTAATTCATCCACTATGATGTCAGCAAACTCTTCCAGCAGTTCTTGAACCTCATCTGGTAAATCATCCACTCTTGTGCTAGTCAGAACAATCCTCAGTTTCCTGACCATAAAGAATTGTGGATCTTCTTTCTTCTTAACCTCTGTAATAAGTTCCTTCCCACTCATGAGAAGTACTGTATTGCTTACTTCCAGCTTCACCTCCTTATCCTTTATCAGAAGCAACATGTGTGTCCTCCCATTCTTCTCTAGGGTGTATGTGTTCATTCACCCATCATGAATCACATTTCTGTCATATTGCCATGGTCTACCCAGCAATAGATGAAAAAAATCCATGGGAATAACATCACACAAGATCCTATATCCACCTATCTTGAATTCAACCAAGCATTTTTTAGTAACAGTTACCTGGTGTCCCTTCTGTAGCCACGAAACTCTGTATGGGCTTGGATGATTAGTCGTCTCTAGCTCCAGCTTCTCTACCATCTCTGTGGATACGAGATTATCCATGCGACCACTATATACAATGACCTTGCACACCCTGTCCTTGGTCTTGCAAGCAGTCCTAAAAAGTCTGGTCCTTTGGACTGAGCTTTCCACCTCCTTCTCGAGTGTCAAAAGGACTTTTCGCATCATAAGTGAACTTCCACCTTCAGCATCTTCGACCTCAACATCTTTCCTCTGCGCTTTGGTGATGTGAGCTTCTCCAATGTCCTTCTTTTTTTCTTGACACTCGTAAGACTTGTGCCCATTCTTCCTGCATGTGAAACATGTGATGACTCCATCTCTTCCTCTTCCTCTACCTCTAGTACGAGGAAAAGTGTTGTTGTTAGCATAATCTCCCCTCTGCTCATTATGCTGCCCTCTCTGTTATGCATATTGTTTCCCTCTCTGTGAAATTCCACCCCTCTCTGTACGAGTCCGAGGTTTCTTACATTCCTCCTTGGGCTTCTGATATTTGTCCTGTGCAACTGCTTGGCCTCTGGGCTGGCTTCTGCCTCGGCCCCTCTGAATTTGCTTTTGTCTCAACTTCTCTTCTACTTTCAGAGCCATCTGATAAGCATCTTCCAATGTTCGGATGGTAACCATGCTCATCTCATCCTGGATATCATATCTCAGGCCATTCATATACCTGGCAACTTTTTCATCATCGCTCTCCCAATGACCTGCCCTGATGTTCAGTTTATAGAATTCCTCAGTGTATTCCTTCACTGTCATCAGCTTTTGTCTCAAGTTCTGCATTCTCTTGAACAGAGTAATTTGATAATCTCTGGGGATGAATTTCACCTTCATCTTCGCGATCATCCTATCCCAGCTCTTGATCTTCTAGTTTCCCTTGCAGCGTCTGTCAGCTTGTAGTTCATCCCACCACAATGTTGCATGTCCTTTCAAGCATGTAATAACATGTTTGACTTTCTTGTCTTCTTCGACGTCTTCGTAGTCGAAGTAAGTATCTAGAGATCTAATCCAATCTAGAAGCTCCTCTGCATCCAAGTTTCCCTTGTAAACTGGAATTTCCATCTTTTCTTTTGCACCCATCCTGGCAATAGATCTGATCAAACGCTCATTTGATGCATCTTTGGCTGCAACTTCCTCTTCATGTTCAGCCTCAATCTCACTTTCGGAATCACTTAGATTCCCAGCACCAACTGTGTGTCTTTGTGTTGTCTCCATATCTTCGAGTCTAGCTCATAGATCACATATCTCTCTTTCCATTTCTGGATTCTTCACTTGCCTACCCCTTCTCCTTAGGTTTTCTCTTTCCTATGGATCAGGTGACTGTCTATCCCGTCTCCTTGGTGGCATGGTGAATTTCCTTCTTCTTTGCTACAAAAAGAAAAGAAATTTTCTTGCTCTGATACCAAATTGATGCAGGCGCGCCCTCAGGTAGCATCCGCTCACAGGACCTCCTCCTTCCTTGGCCCGAAGAACTGAAAATATTTTCTAATTCCCTATCAGGAATTTTCTACACCCACATCAGTTCTCCAAAAGATCTCCCTTAGCGATCGAGAAATTGGACTTCGCAGTTTCGCGAGTCTTGTGGTCGCGTGGTTTTGGATTCTCAAAACCCCGATCCCCGATGCAAGTCAACGCTGACTCTTACCTTTCTTTGTCGGAACTTGCTCCTATCATGATTTCTCTACTCACGATGCTCAACAACTCGGTTTTCCGACTCCCGATGCCTGATACACCAAAACTCCGACGCACGCACGAGTTTTCCCTTCAACTCCTGCCACTTCTATTAGGATTTCGGACTTCACAGGATCGCGAATCCTGAAGTCAATGTCTCGGTGCTTCTCGCTATGAAACCCCGATGACTTATGCCACCTGTCTTCCACTCTGACTCTTGTGGTCTCACACAACTCTTCCGTCAGGATATCGTGTTTCGTGATTCTAAGCTGCAAGAGTATCTGGTCTCCGAAATCTCTGATGCTCCAAACCCTAACTTCTTTGGATCTTCTGACACGCGTCCCAATTGATGGATGGTTCTGAGTCCATCGGAATATCGCGGATCGTGATATCGCAATTCCTATTGCAATACTTTGGAGGTTCGATCTACGAAACCCCGATACACGATATACGTGTATATCCAATGGTCCTAGATGACTTGGATCAATGCTCTATCTGTCCTAAGCTTAAACCTTCGGGAATACACCATTGTATCTCCCCTGCACATCCACAAGATTTGATGACCCACAGAAATTCACGGATTCTCCTCAGAGAATACCAACCATCCGTTCGTTCCCGATGAATTCTGTGAAAGGACTAAGTGTTCTTTTCCACGGAACTTGTTCACCTGCTCGCAAACTTGCGATGCTTCCCTCGAACTTCAAGTCACAACTTGTCCTCGCTGTTATCCAATGAAATCAAAGGCATATCCTTCCTGAGCTTTTACCATAGCTTTAAGTATTTATAAAGAAAACCCTCTTGCACGCACTCCTTCCGACAAACCTTCAACAACGTCTAAGTGTTGAAGTCCCTCGACTCTGCGCACCCCTGCAGCAACAGTCTTTCAGCTCTTTACTCAGGTTCGCAACCCTGAGACTTTTACCC